>CM067358.1:71089596-71267096 GCA_034190875.2 Urechis unicinctus | reverse complement strand
GAGTAAAGCCAATCCTGCACAGAGCCCTGATGATCAACATACTGCTCAGGTGACGAAGCCAAGTACCTTTACCTTTGTTGCAGGGGTAGACATATGTTTGACAGAAGATACCTAACTACACCATCCATCCCACAGTATGTATGTATGTATGAATGTATGTATGTATGTATGTATGTATGTATGTATGTATGTATGTATGTATGTGTATGTATGTATGTATGTATGTATGTATGTATGTATGTATGTATGTATGTATGTATGTATGTATGTATGTATGTATGTATGTATGTATGTATGTATGTATGTATGTTCAATCAGAGCCTATCTTTGTATGTATGTATGTATGTATGTATGTATGTATGTATGTATGTATGTATGTATGTATGTATGTATGTATGTATGTATGTATGTATGCATGCATGCATGCATGTATGTATGTATGTATGTATGTATGTATGTATGTATGTATGTATGTATGTATGTATGTATGTATTTAGGTATTAATGTATGTATGCATGTATGTATGTATGTATGTATGTATGTGTATATGTGTGTGTGTGTGTGTGTGTGTGTGTGTGTGTGTGTGTGTGTGTGTGTGTGTGTGTGTGTGTGTGTGTGTGTGTGTGTGTGTGTGTGTGTGTGTGTGAAGTAAATGGGAAGTTAGAAGTGCTTCTTGTGCTGGTCGGTTCAGCACCAACAATGTAAGGCAGTGGACACGGCACGGCAGGAGTTAGAATTTAGCGCCTCGGCATGATTCCGGGGAGATGGGATAATACCGTGACTTCCCGAAGAGCGATACGCAACCAGATTAGCGGCTGACAAGCAAATGACTCTTGAGAAAACCTTCGTTATAAGGCTTGCAAGGTGTGCGTGATATTAAGAACCTCCGTAGTGTTGCCATGTTAGAGCAGCGGTGCTCTGTGAGGGACCTTCTCAAATCAAGTTGTTTCTTGGTGATATATCGACACGGCTGCAGTAATCGCATGGCAAACTGTGCGTTTGAGGCGATATGGGAAAAAGACCGAGCTTTTTCTCGAGCTCCGATTGGCTGAGAGTAGGGTGCCATGCGATAAGTATGTTATCGCATGGTCACGATCTTTCCCCATATCACCCACGTGACCATGCGATTACCAAAACATAGCAAAATGTTTCCCCGCCTCAGCAGACACATTCACAAAACAGTCACGACCCATCAAGCAGCAGACCGCACAAGTCTTTCAAAACCACGCCATGCGACTGTTGCACGTAATCGAGGGCTTCCGTTGGAGTCATTTTCATGGTTACGCAACAGCAAATACTTCAGTTCATGTGAAAAGAGGTGTAAAACGGAGCGTAAAAAACAAATATAGCACCGAATCTTCGGAAAATGTGACACTGACCAATGAGAGACAATGACTCAAAAGTACCCTAGAGACACGGCTTCTGATTGGAGCATCCCAAATCTGGGATGCTAGTCCAGTTCAAGGCATGTCAGCATAGACCCTGGCGCGAGTATTGAATATCATTAACATGTAAACAGGGCTAGGGGACCTTGACTAATTAAACCCTATACTTAAAGCTTAAAAAGCGTTATCAAACAGAGCAGTATTTATCTTGATCGTAGATGAGCGGCCAGCGTGATGCCTCGCTGTTTGTCTTTAAATGAGCTGGTTACATTGACTAGGCTAATTTCTTGTATCCGACCTTAGAGGCGCAGACGGGTTGTATATGACGAGAAGGTAATGTCTTGGAGACTTGAGGCAGAGGTGTGTATACTAGTGTGTACTGCTACTGATACCATACTTCTGCCAGTTATTGTCAGCGGACGTGAAGGCGACTTCCGTACGGTCCAGAACCTGCACCTCCACCAGCTGGATTCAGTGTGTGCTTTGGCAACGTGCAGTTCCAGTCTCATCGGAAGTACCCCCCTGTGGGTCCGGGGGTAGAATAGGCCCACTGTATCCTCCTGCATGTCGTAAGAGGCGACTAATAGGGGGCAACCTGTTGGTCGTGGGTTGCGACTCGTGTCAGTGGAAGATGGGATCCACTTTGGCCTCGAATTTCAGCTAGACGAGAGGCTGGAATGGCCTGGTCCAGTCAATCGGCTGGTGGTGACATGCCGTGGGATAATTGTTTTCATCATTTCTTGCTCTTTCTATTTCCTTCTTGTCGTCCGTTTTCATCCACATAGTTTTTCTCTTCTTTTTTCCGTTTATCCTTGGCGACTGCTTACCAGGTCAATCGCGTTAATGAGTGAGCAGCTCACTCAGCTAATTGCCGTTAATGTGAGTATTGAACTGATGTATCCCTGTCGTCATGTGTGCTGGTTGAGCCGCGCACCTCTGACGTCCCCTTGTTGGGCTTCATGGTGGGTGGGGAGCACCAGTGAAGAAATTTATGCTAATATTATTGCTTGCAAACAAACACTAGATTGTTTCAGTAAAAACAAATAACAAGCCGGACGACTCTGACACGGATTCGGATAATGATCTAGTTTCATGGCCTCGATTTTTGGTAATTTCTCCAACATCGGACAAAAAAACACATTACCTCACTTCGTCCTTTTGCAACAGGTAAATGAATCAAAGGGTTGGCTGGTGTCCCCAACAATATCAGGAGACTCCCGTCGAGCCACTTCCTTGTTGAAGTGGACCGACACAGCCACGCGAGATGCCTATTAAAACAAAGTTACTTGTTGGCATTCCCATTCATGTCACCCCTCACCGAACCCTAAACACCAAAAGAGGAGTCATAAGATGGAATGAATCAAACGAATGTGAAACTTTGGAAATAGTTGAGAGTTTAAGGTCCCAAAAAGTTAATGATACAAAAAAAGATAACAATTAATCGCAATGGGATTTGACAAGCCACGGGGACGGTTACTCTGACCTTTGACAGCACGGAATTGCCCAAAGCTTACAAGGTTGGATGCATGAATGTCGCCTACATCCCGAACCCATTGCGGTGCTTCAAGTGTCAATGTTACTGCCACAGTAACTCAACCTGCACAAGGACAGCTGCATGCGCAAAGTGTGGACAGCAGGCGCATAAAGAGGAGGACTGCCAGCAGACCACAAAGTGCATCAACTACTCAAGGGACCACCCAGCATTCTCTCGGTTGTGTCAGATCTATGTGCAGAGATACTATTAACCGGAATGCATTTCTGATTGAAGATTCAGTGTCTTCTTTTACCACATCCCTCATAGAAATCGCCACCAAAAATATTCCCAAGTCTTCAACAGATTCCAAAAGGCCATATAAGCCATGGTTTACAGATGATTGCAGAGAGACTTTGTCCCCCGAACATCGTGATAAAGTAGTCCCTCACATGAGGCACTCTCAGTATATACAATGGCGGTTCTGGGTAAACCCCCCCACCTTCCCCACGGTCTCGCTACCATATAATGTTACCATATATATCCCTCATTAAGCAGCTATATTCGCGGTAGCCCTGACCCAAATACGCGCTCATACAATATCCTCATGGCTACACGCTAGGGTGTCCATTCCTTTCGTGTCGATCTAATACCTTTCATTGTGTAACATGTGCATGCCGTGCCTGAATTTCTTCTTATCAAACAGGGCTTCCATGTATTGCTCGTGTTAAAGCTGCTTTTTTCACAACAACCTTCTACACACCTTTTGCTTTCTTAATCTCTTCCGAGGGTTTGTCTTCTTCGACCATCCTTTCCCACACTTCATCGGTCAACAGCTCCGAGACATCCGGACTCCACGGCGAAACGGCTTTGTCCTTCTGTTCCTCAAGCCACTCTTCCACCTCCTTTTCTTGGTCTCTAGCCTCCCCCCTTTCTCCGAAAATACCTCCCGCTTTGGCATCCTAAACTGCTTCTGGTGCTGCTGGGGTGATTGAGATCTGCTGGCTGGTGGGTGTGGGGGGGCGAATCATCTCCTTCTTCCGATAGGGGATTCTACAAGCATCACTTCACTGCCCCCCTCTCTCTCTCTCTCTCTCTCTCTCTCTCTCTCTCTCTCTCTCTCTCTCTCTCTCTCTCTCTCTCTCTCTCTCTCTCTCTCTCTCTCTCTCTCTCTCTCTCTCTCTCTCTCTCTCTCTCTCTCTCTATCTCTCTCTCTCTCTCTCTCTCTCTCTCTCTCTCTCTCTCTCTACTCCCCCTCCTCTTTGGGTTACTGTTTCTTCCTTGGGGAGCTTCTTGGTGGTGCCCGCTTCTTCTCCTTCGGCCCTCCCTTATTTGCCTTGGGCATATTGTTGTTATTGTAATTTTGAGCGTGTGTATAACTGTATAGTGATTGCAATACACCTCGTGTAACTTGTAAGGTGGCATCTAACATGTAACGGTCATGAAACGTTAGCCTCTTTTGTAACGTGATTGTGTAACCTATTGGGGAATGGCAGGAACTCGCGTGTATTTTCAAAGCAACGTGTTTTCGTTGAGAGCTCAAAAGAGATACCCGCCAGACACCTTGCCAAAACTTACACACTTTTGTTTTACCGAGCAACCCATCAGACGTATGAACCTATAAAACTGTATCACGTTTTGAATGACACAGTGAGAAATCGTGACCACCCCATTTTAGGATATAGCTGAATCGTGTTTCTTTTTCTGAGCTGCCCGCCTTCGAATGTGATACGCACGTGTTGCTGAGGTGTATATGAATGGTATGATTACGAGAGGCAGAGGTGTATATGAGTAGCAATGCAAGATGAAATTTTTAATCACACCAAATTAGACTTATTTGCCAGAGCCCCGCAAGAGGATCCAAAAGCTATTTGAATTTTGAAAATCGGGTGAGCGGTTATGATTTTATTAGTGTTTGAATTTTCAATTTTGGTCAGTTTTGGTGACGGCTATTATGCTTAAAGCATTAGGGATAGTCTGGACCCCTCAATTTAGCCACTTGAAGTTGTTGTTCATCTTTAGAGTGCTCTAACTTCCTTAATTTTCTGAAAATCAACTTGACAATTTACACATGGGTAGAAAAAATTTTCGCGAACACAATTACGAACTCAGATTTAATGAATATCTTAAGGTTACACAGCTAATTAAAGCCTAATTTGCATATTTGATTGTAATAGCATAAAACCAGACCAGTTTACCAAATAGGTTTTATGAATGGAGCTTATAAACAGTCAAGATCAGAGACAGTTTGTCCGTTGCTGAATCCTTTTGATCTTGACTCGGCAGCTCTGAGCTACTTGGTGCGCCAAGGCGCACTGCGCACGACGTGACGAATTGCGCCTTTGATGTTGTCCGCCCCGGTAGACGACTATTACGTCCGTAGGTTTGAATTATCCGCTTCTGACAAAACGCATCAACGGTCATTTATATTTTGATACGATTGATGTATTATACGTGAATAGGAGTAAACTGTAACTATCGTTTGTATCGAGTTGGAAAAATATACAATTAATATTGCGGCACAAGTGCGGTCGCTTTTCGCGGCGTTCATATGACACCCCCACATGACGCATTGATGGATGTACATGAGGACGTTCCTACAAGTGTAACTCAAGTTTCCTGTCACCAATATTGATAGAACTTCGCCAGTTATTAGATGAAATGTTGTTTTAAACGGCTATTAACTTTAGGATTAAGTCTATGCCTGAGAAAGTAGGTTTTGATGCGGTGGAACTTAACGAAAAGTTATAATTCTCGCTATCTCCGCAATGACGTGACGGAATAAAAAAAATGGAAAACGAGGGATAGTTAGGGGTTTCCATCTACGTCATAGCAGGATTCCCTGTGGAAATCTCAACAAAAGCCAATCTGAGGCCAGGATATCGGTGAACACCCTGCGCGGGATAAGCGAGAGATCCAAGCTGGGGCCTGGAGACAGCGGTCGACGCTTATCACAGGGGATTGCCACATACCTAACAAACATATACCTAACGACTGAATATTAACAACTTTAACCGCCAATTCCGCGGTGTTAATTGACGGTTCTGGTTTATGTCATCGCCATTATTAGAAAAATAAGATGTTATATTTTAGGCCTGAGAGGTTGACTTGCGAAAAATTCCTCTGGTAGTTGAGTAGTATAGAGACTGGGGGTACGAGCGCAGTTTCAAAATGGACGCACATGAGCCAGCGAAACGCTGGCACCTCCCCCCTATACCATACCATATGAGCCAGCCCTTCCAGCCCCACATGGTCCAGGGCCACTAAAGAGGGCAACACCAATGTAAACAATCTACACCAGGACCCTGCGGAATAAGCTCTTCTAAACGACTCACACGCTTCAAAATGTCCTCATACTTTGATTACAAATCCCTTACCTCAATCTCAAGGTCCTCCTTCTCCTCCCATATATGTTCCACATCTGCCCGCAGCTCGGCCACCACTTGTTCATCAGTGCTCATTCTATGCCTCAGCCCTCATCTGTTCAGCAGATCGACACGTGCCCATAGGACAGAGTGTCTATGCCACCTGGAGCTATCCACTGCTATGAGTCAAAGGGGGAGAGAGACACCTTGTTAACGTATTTTGTGGCAGTCACTCCTGAGCATGTTTATTCCGTGGCGAAACTGCTTTTGGGCGAACGGCAACTCCACGTACTGAGCGTGCCGTAGATGCTTCTTCACCACCACCTTCTTCACACCTTTTGCTTTTTTGATCTCATCCTGGCTCGACATCAAGATCGAGTACATCTTAGGGCATAGACCAACATACTCCCTGATGGGCACGCCAGCGCACTCATCCTTCAACTTCCCCAGAACCTTCTTGTTTAACTGCTGTAGAGGCTATGGGAGGGATGAAAGTTGCTGGTGTCAAAGAGATGCCCATCTTCCTTAATGTCAGCAAACACGTCAGGCGTGCGTATCTCCTTAAGCAGAGAATCCGTATCTGTGTACAACAAGCCAAGGTTCTTGCCATATCTGGGCTTCATGGTATTGTAATAAAAGTCGTACATCAGGTGCTTGGAGAGGTCGAGTATACACATACCCACATACACCGGGCGGTTCAGTACCAGGAGAGTCTTGTACATGTACAGAGCGGCTAGGTCATCATCAAACACCTGATGACGTGCGTAGGCAGGACTTGCGATAAGCCTACACATTCTTTCTTCTTCCGTAGAGCGCACAATCTTGACATTGACCCGCCTGCGGAGGTTCTCCATGGTCTTGCCGAACACAGAGTTGTTCACAAGTTTATACAGGTCCTTCTCAAAGTCGCTGGTGGCTGCCTTAACAGATCCGTATTCATCCGAATGTAAGGCTCCATCCAGGGGCTCTGGTCAAAGACAAGTGCACGATGAATCTTGGTTAGTCTCATCCCTAAAGACAGATATAGCTTGAGGTTCCTGTAGTGCATCACATACTTCTCCTTATTCCACAGGTTAGGCACCAACTTTTCAACCTCGCCTAAGGTGCCACCCAACTCGCCCAGGAGGTTCTTCTGATAGTTCGACAACCAGTCGTTCTCTACAAGAAGCCGCTCCGGACAGCGGGTAGTCGTTGTGCTCGTCATGAAGTGCAGTAGGACCCCACTCAATACCTGTAGTTGGCAAAGGCTGACTCATAGCCCACAAATACAAATTGTTAGCATCAAGGTACTTGATGTAGCTCGTTGGTTTACCCTGGTCAAAGTCATCCAAGAGCGGGTTATTGGCCTTAGCGTGGCGGCGCGACACCATGCTTTTACCACCGTGTAGACCTTTCTCAATGAACAGGTGCTTGTCATAGTCGGTGAGTAGCTCGAGTTCCACGCCTGTGCTTTTAAGCAAAGCATCCCACGACAAAGCGGGGCTGATATAGTAGTGAGCAGTATCCAAACTGTACTGCTTAAGACAGGTCTTGCAGAACACCTCAAACACATCAGCCAGGAGCAGTACATCTGTCCGCAGGTACAGGTCGTGGTAGTCACCCATGTTCTTACACCCGAACACACTCCAGACCTTCTGTGAATGGGCATAGTCTAAAGCAGATATACCCTCCTCAGAGAGCTTGCTGTAGAACTCCTGGATTGGCTGCAGAGGGGAATCAAACTTATCCCAGCTGTCCATGAACTCATAGGGGAAGACTCCCTTACGCAACAGCAACCTCTGCTTCATCTGGTCTGGCTCATATTCGGCCGTCACCGCTAAGGCATCTGGGTTGTTAGCAGACACCAACTTATCGAGCGAGGCCAGGAGGAACTGTGCGCTGACAATGAAACGCAACTGTCCTTTTCTTATACCCTGTATCAAGAGATGGGAATCATAGCCCCGCAGGTTATGGAACACCACAGGGATGGGTGTTGTCTTGGGACTCAGCCGAAGTTTCAGATTGCACACGTTATGGACTGGCCCTCTGTACAAGCCTGTTATATGGTAGTGATCGCGAACTGAGTCACAGCCCATTTTTTTATTGCACACGTGACAGTGGGATGCAGCCTTATGTGCCCTTCTATCCTCCTGAGTCATCCGCATAGGGACAGGCTTGGACAGAACTGTTTTGATCTTCTCCACAGCATCGCTTCCTCTGTAAACCACATGGGGTTCAGTCTTACCGTCACAACGAACAACCACATAGCCATAGCCGCATCCTTGGTGTTCCTGCGTTGTCTGCGTGTTGCTCTTACCAGGATTAAGCGCAGGACCCGGAAGCTTCACTGTAAGCGCCTCAAAAACGTTCAAGGCTAGGTTAGTATGCTTTTCTATCTTCTCAACATGCGACACCCGTGTAGGATATTCTACACCTGCACCCTCCAGCAGATCCAAAAGCCACTGAATTTGTATTTTGATGGTCGCTGTGGGCCCTTGGCAACCGGGTGCAGAGCGGCTACAATAGCCCATAGAATGCAGAAGTCGTCCCAGTTCTGTACGTTTATGATGGCCTGCTTAGCCGCCAGCGCAGCCGGAAGTCGCAGGTAGGAGCCACCCTTCAACGGTTGGTAGTTGGCAATATCAATCCACAGAGTTGTGACCGCCTCAAACTCCCAGCCAGAACCTTGGCTGGTCCACTTCTCCAACCGCTCTTTGATATTAACAGCACTCTGGTCAAGTGCAACGCCCACGTCCTCTGATGAAAGAACCACCTGCTGCTTATTACGCAACACAGGCTCAAAATACTCAGTGCTGTCATCATCGGCTTGCTTGGATAGTCTTACCTTAAGGGCAAACTGAAATTTGATTCAACCTAGCTCTTCCAGCTCACCAGTCAAAACTTTATGCATCTTCCGACGCA
The DNA here is from genome assembly GCA_034190875.2 of Urechis unicinctus. NCBI lineage: Eukaryota > Metazoa > Annelida > Polychaeta > Xenopneusta > Urechidae > Urechis > Urechis unicinctus. The sequence continues at coordinate 71,257,974 of CM067358.1, read as the reverse complement.
TGCCCTTTAAGAACATCATAAGGTCCGAGCTAAGGGGGTGAGACTCGGGAACGTTCATCACTTTTAACAGCCCACTTAGTCTTCTTAAAGGCAAGACGCACTGTGGGGACTGGCTTGCGGGGACTGGTCTGAGTGGGGCAGGGACAGGTCTGCATGGGGCAGGAATTGGTCTGCACGGCGCAGGGGTAGAGACCACCTCTTGCAGCTCTAGGGCCTTCAACTGTGCCTCCTGCTCTTCCAGGGCTGACTTTGAACGGGCATACGGTGGACGCTTCTTAGCCTTCCCTCCAATTCTTTGCGTACGGCCTTTGCTCTCTCTGCATGAGTCATTGCGTATATCATATGTTTTCCATTAGTCTAAAAGGGTTTTTTTGATTTTTTTATACACAAAGACAACAACTATACAGCGAGCAGACTTTGACCTTGCTTACAGCGGCACAGGATTTCTATTTTTATACATTGGGGAATCCCTGTTCAGTGGCGTCGGCTGCAGTCTGTTGTGTAGCAATTTTTTTTTCTTTTGATGAAGACGACTCTGATTGACTTTATCAAACCCACAATCCATACACAATCCTACCTTATTTTTTTGTATAGCCTTCTGACAACCCGTACAAAGACAATTAACGACAGCATGTTTGATCTTATATCTGTGTGAGTTGCAAAACTCTTGCGTACAGGGCCTGTTACAAGGGTCTTCTTTCCGAGTAATATCCACGGGCACTTATTGTCATATACCACCATTGTTATATCTATAGATCTCTACTGTCTAATTGGTAATACCGGCTGGCGGCAACTGGGTATCAGACGGCACCACAAGCAACTCCTCCTTTACAAAGCCATGGAGCGGTCCATCCAACAAATAATATAATACAGGCTCACCAGATTTAGTGACAGAGTTTCCAATCCGGTAAACATTGAGTGACCACACAGGGTCAGTGGCCCACCGGCGCTGGTCTTGTTCTGCTTCACCAGGTGTAGGTTTAGTTTGCGTCCGTAAGTACTCTTCACGTTGAATGCTTAATTACAATTATATCTTTAACACACAGACATGGAGTTTGATAACCCAGCATTTGATGACCCAGAGGAGGTGGGGGCTATGGGAGGGGAGAGGAATGAGACTAACTTTGATGATGAGGAGACTAACCTCTTTGACGAAGCTTTAGATACTTCGAGTACGACTAGTCCACCATGGGCTATTACTGAAATGCCTGCTGGGTTAATAGAAGATCAGGTGGGTTTCCCAGAAGAAACCAAAGTCTTAATTACAATGTGGGAGAAGGCAGTGTCTAAGCATGGGCTGCAGGCCACTCTGGAGTTTAGATCGTCTAAACAAGGTGACCTTTGGGTTAAGTAGGGGCGAGAATGGAAGCTTCTGACATAGAAGAACAATCCCAACAACTTCCTCTCTCCTAGTAGTATAGAACAGTACGATGCTACACAGCTTGTTCGGGCCCTTGGAGTGAACACTGAACTATCCACAAAGCCAGCAAAAGCCCTACAAGGCGTTGACCAAGCCGCTGCTAAAGCGGAAGCTGCCCTTTCAGATACGTTAGAAATGAGCAGCCTTGAAGCCATGACAGAACAAGGTGGTGTGGAAGAAACAAGCTTCATAGAGGGCGTTCATAACGCCATAGAAGACCTAAGTACACAATCAGACAACGAACTACCCCTCAGAGAGCTTATTGGGCTTGACAAGGCTATGCAGACCGACGGGAAGCTAAAATGGCAAGCCTGGAGGAGGATGGGAGGGGTGATAGTCGAGCATGGAGATTCCAAGCAAATGAGCTTGCAGAGCTGCAGGACCTGCGTCGTGTCCGTGTTGAGGCTGCCTCTGTAAACCGTGAAAGTCTGTGAACCCAAATTAACCGCATCAGGGAAATGATCAACAGACTTCTTAACGAGGACACAACGCTAGCTGAGCGTGTACGCACCCTGTTCCGGGAGCAGGGCATAACAATCGCCTCTATCCTCACAGCGATTGGATTGGCAATCTCGACCCTGGTATTTGCTTTGACGGGCGGAAAGAGCTCTAGTGCAATCCAGGCACCAACACCGACGCCAGCTGATAAGCCCGGTGTAAAGGAATGGATTAAAATACAGCTGAACTCCTTTGCAAACGTCCTGAAGAGCCTAGCCAGTAAGGCAGCAGCTGCCCTTCCAGGAATCATTGGCTCAATCGTATCATGGCTGCTTAAGTCAGCTGCAAAGGTGGCTGGTTGGATGGCAGAACATGTATGGGCCGCAGCTGTGGCTGTGGGGGAGTTATCCTCCTGATACTCCGTAACTTACTACGTAGCAAACCAAAGCACAGCTAAACCTATAGCGATTCCGCCTACAATAAGAGCGGTTTTCTCATCCTCATGCGCCCCACGCAGACCGGTCTCGGCCACAGGGGCCGGCCCTGGAGAGGGGAGTTCCATATCTGTATCTGGCAGTGGCTCAAAGCTACCTCTTTCTGGAACCACCGGAACCGAGTTGACATCAGTATTGCTGCCTATCTGCTGCTCCTCAGTCGCGATGGTAATCAGATTGTTGTACCCAGCAAGTTTCCAATGGCGAGGCTCATATCAGACGGAGCCTTGTACAGGCCCGTTCCAAACACATAATCAACCTTTGAGGATGTTATGATACCGTCGGATGGATGAAGGAATGTCCACGGGGGAGTTGATGGCATCCTCAATGTTGGCCTGAAATTGATTCTGAGCATCAAAGGACGTTCCAACACCTAGTATCTTTGAGCGGGTCTGCGCCTGAGCACTAAGAATGGTCCGAATGCTGTCGTTAATCCGTGTGATACCTGGGGCGGTAAACCCCGCTGATTTTTCCAGGATGTAAGTACTCCAGGCGGTGTTTGCTCCATCCTGGTCTTGCTTTATAAAATCAATATGTAGCTTGCCGCCCTGGAAAACAAAACCGTTGGTTAATTTCTCAAAGATTTTCCTAACGGATTCATACAGGTGGGTGTTTCCATAATGAGTGATCACCCGTACCTCGTGTGTTTCAGGGTCAGTGAAGTAGACCCGCCCTAGGCCCTGGTTACCGCCTTTTATCCTCCAGTTGCTGTTTTCGTCAACCCAAACTCGTGGCAGAGCTTGTGGAAGTTTCTCTTGTTAAAGGTGTTGTTGGTGGCTGACCATGTGGCGTCATCCGGCAGTGCTATTCTCATTCCGTCTAAAAGTCTCCGGATTGTGTAATAGACGTGGAACATGTAGAGGTTACTTAGTGCTGGGGAATCAAATTTGAGGTGGTCCAGAGCAGAAACTCTGCAGCCGCTTGTTGCACACCATACAACAAAGTTTACCTGGTTCTGCCAGTATTGCATGTGGTTGATTCTCCAGCCAACTACAAGGCTGTCGTCACTTATGTTTGGCACCAAGTATTTATCAAACAGTTTGGAGAACTCGACCCCAAAGGGATATGTAATTTTACCAGCCTTAATCTGGATGAGAAAGTGTGTCAGATCCTCAGGATTAATATGAAGTGGGTAGACCGGCCCAGTTTTGTACGTTTTACTCGTATTGAAACTAAAGGCTTGTTTATTCATAGTGCTATATATCACACTCTGTCTAATGTTCAAAGCGGCGATGCTGTGTCCCTGCAAAATCCTATTGACAACACTGCGGGCGATCTATGTGTTGGCCTAAGGTCAATCACGTATACTGTGGGCTGATACAATCTCGAAACAGATGAGAACATTGCATGGCGGTCTGAAACTGCTGGAAAAGGAGGAAGAATCCAATTAAAACCCGGCCTATGGAGTTTCAGTCTTCTTCAGCAGCAAATTACATCATTAGGTCTTGATGTTGTAAATGGGGTTATTACCCTCGAAATTCTTGATGGGACTGTGAATATATCAGACGAAGTGTTACCAATGCTGGGTCTTGATGACGGTCTCGGAAGGAGGTGGATTTATTCAGGTACTTGCTCTGGTGACCGACCCATAAACTTTAGCATCTTTAACACAATTAATGTTCACCTCGATCAAGTCAGCACTACGCACAACATGCTAGATGGTGCACCCACTACGCTTATTGAAGTTGTTGGCTTAGAGGGTGGCTCTTTCGGTGATATTATAACCACGAACATTGCTAATCCTGTCTGTAAGCGTTTAACTAGCGGAATAGTGCATGAGTTAAAGGTTCAGTTACGTGATAATAAAGGAAGGCTATTGGATAACCACGACTTACCCGTTAGCGTTGTTCTTGAATTTACAAGATGTCAATAAAAACGAGTATTTATGGACCTAGGCAAAAACCGGCAAGCACTGTTCAGGGCGCAGACCTCTCGGAATATGCAACATAGACATATGTATCTATTGGCGACTCACAAAAAATGGATAAAAGTGGCGGTACTATAACTGGAGACCTTGAAATGGGAGATAATAAAATCGTTCAGTTGGGAGACCCAATATCGCCTGAAGATGCTGCTAATTAAAAGTATGTTGATGAGAGACACAGACAGCATCAAAGGGACCTGAGAGAACACAAAAACTCCCAAACGAAACCCCTCACTACTATATGGGCAGAAGCAAGTGGTGCTCTTCGCAGAGGATATGAGTGGTCGTTTGGCCATGGGGCTAGGGGTCGAGACTCACAAGACTCAAGCTGTGGATATACCATGTTATCCAATGGTAGGATTATTCGTATGGGCTGTTGTAATATCTTTAGACCAGCCTTTACAGCTAGAACAAGGCAACGTTATTAACTTTTATACAACCACTCAAAACAGAGGGGCGACTTGGTCTGTAGCATCACTCCTAATTGAGCTTGACTTATAGGCTTATGTGCCTATAACACTAGTATGAAACAACACACGCCCATTCCTCCGGAGCCGTCTGATGAAAATCTAGGGCACTCCTTTCGGCTGAATGAGATCAGTCTTAAGAAGCAATACCTTGAGAAAGAAATTGAATAATATGTACAAAAAATATAGGTGTGAAGTAAACTCAGTGGACGCTGTAGACGCTGCTTTAGTTGCTGTTGGTATGTGTCTTGGCGCAAGTGGTGCAGGTGTAATGTCTACAATAGTTGCCATTCCTATTGCCACAGTGTTGGGTGCTACTGGGGCCGCTTGTGGGCTACTTGTAATTGCTCTAAAATTCATCAGTCGGCGGCTGGCCATTAAATTGAAAAAGCATGACCAGATCCGCATTCTCGCTCAAAGCAAATTGAATACCATCGCTGACATTGTATCAGCGGCGCTTGAAGATGAGTATATCTCAGATGATGAGTTAGAGCTCGTTTCGGTCGAGATCATGAAATATAGTCAAATGAAGAGTGACATTAAAGCAAAATGTTTGAAAACGGCAGAATCGCCCCCTAGACATGCTAAGGTGTGCCCCCCCCCCCCCCCCCCGACAGTCCATTTAAAGAGTAGGGGTGGTTGGGTATAATGGAGGCGCGATAAAATCGTTCTGCAACGATCATACTGGAGTCAAACAAAATACGGACCAGTGGGAGACCACGAGGAAAGGCTGTGTTGGAGGAAGTGACTACTCCTCTATCATAGGGCAAAACTACTTCAGCAGCTATAGCAAGAAGCTGACTGAAAAAACTAGCAATGATGGGGTTCGCTTAAGCGCACCCTGCCTCTGGGGTACGACTTTTGAGGAGGTTGCAATTGCGGTATTGGAGAAGGTGTACAACACCAAGGTCTACGGAAATAATATCTATATTGAGGGTGGCGCGACGGGGGCTTTCTACTGTTGGAAGCTCTTTACGATGAGATTGATTACCGCTCGTCCCGATCCCGACTTTATCGAGAAGAACGACGCTAAGGTTGCCCAGTTTATACAGGACCTCGACCGCGTGAAAAATGGAACTTACAGCGACGGTCGCAGATATTTCTCACTCGATGACCTCTATGGTGACTAACTACTGGTGTGGCCCTGGACCATATGGGGCTGGAAGGGCTAGCTCATATGATATTGTATAGGGGGAGGTGCGAGCGGTTCACTGGCTCATGTGCGTCCATTTTGAAACTGCGCTCGTACACCCAGTTTCAATACTACTAGTTGTGCTGGGATTAGGACAAAATTATTCCGTTTGTAACTGGAATATCCCTTAAGATACAGGAATGCCGCCTTCACTATCGTGTTCTTCAACACGTCCTCTAATTGTCTGCCAAATTTCATGCCGCAGTGAATACATTAACCCTTGCGGAATCCCGCGGGAAGCCAAGTTGATTTTCGTGCCGCGGCCATTACTACAGAGGCAACATTACCGTCCCGTTGTTAAACGTTGATCGGTAATATCTCAAAGACAGTGTGGAGTATCAAAGAAAGGAAAGCTCCTATGCATTCTTTGAAGATTTCTTATATTATAAGTTATGATTTCATGTAAATTTTAAATTTCATTAAACGCATACACTCGCTAGAAAATTGTGCTTCTGCATGTGACCTATTTTCACCCATTGCAATAGCGGCTTTCTTGCATTGCTAATATGAGTGTGATGCGCACATGTGTTTGAGGTATATATGAGTGTGATCAACATGTGTGGTTGCGGTGTATATGAGTGTGGTGCGCACCTCTGGGCTAGGTGTGTGTGATTGGAATGCCCACTTGTGGTTGAGGTGTATATGACTGTGATGCACACGTAAGGTTGAAGTGTATATGACTGTGATGCACAAGTGTGGTCGAGGTGTATATGAGTGTGATGCGCACGTGTGGTAGGGATGTATATGAGTGTGATGCGCACTTCTGGGCCAGGTGTGTGTGATGGGGCTGCGCACGTGTGGTTGGGGCGTCTATGTGTGTGAATTGCGCGTGTGTTTTAGGAGTATATGAAAGTGATGTGCACGTGGTATCAGTCTAAATGTCAACAAAAGTGTCATAAATATTTCGAGCGTCTATAAAACCGTCAATACATGTCCGACAGTAATGAAAATTGGGTCCCATATCTCTGTGACAGCTTAAGTCGGATCCCTTGATTTCATCGATTTTGATGACATTATTCCGGTTACGATAGCATCAATTATTTTTTTAAAAGACACAAGTTCAATGCTTAATATATCCATGCACGAACGAATCCAATGTAAAACGGGATTTAAATCAGAAGTTTACGCGTCGTTTCTCCGCCGCTGATATAGTTTCAATTAAACTTTCGTATGATTGTGCAAGAAGTACATCAGGTGTATACAGAGGATAGAACCTTTTTCCATCATTACTTGGAGCTCTTCAGAATGATAATGTTCAGTATTACTCAACTGTGCTGCGTTTAGCATTACCTCCTCGCTGATGATGAAAATGGAAAAGACAATGATGTGGTGTTCATTATGGTGGTGATCTTGCTTATGGTACCAACAATGATTATGGTAATAATGATGGCTAAAATGATTGTTATTAAGATCATGATTGGGATCATGATCATGACAATGATGTTAGAATAATGATAACAATGTGTACGATGTAGATGGTGTTTTTGATGATAATCATGATGATGAATTTGATCAGTGATAATGATGAACATGGTGATTAAGAAGACAACGATGATGATGATGATGATGATGATGATGATGATGATGATGATATCATCATCATCATCATCATCATCATCATGATTATCATCATCATCATCATCATCATCATCATCATCATCATCATCATCATAAAGATTGAAAAATTTCTTACCAGTTTGCCATAATCAGTACTAAATAATTACTCCTCCGTACCATTTACAGAATCCTCTCTTCGAATTGTTGATGGTTTTAACTTTCCTGATCGTGGTTATGATGGTATAATCATCATTGTCACCATCATTATCATAAACACCTTCATCGTCATCACCATCTACCTTGCCATTCGTAGCATCATCATAATAATCAAACGGTCTGTGTACTGGCTACCATCATCATTATTATTTTTCTATTGTGGTCATGATACCATCATCATCACAGTCATCACCCTCATCATCACAGTCATCACCATCAACATCACCCCATTCATTCATCAAAGCTCTTAATCTTGAAATCATGAATTTCGAAATTATCTTTTCAAATGGAATGTGTAATTGATGCGCAAAACCCAGAGGTTGTGTTTTGATCTTGAACGCAAATTAATGTCATGGTCATTGAAACAAATTTTAAATCATCAATATATCCTGGACAATGATACGATCGTAAAAACAGTTGCAGATAATCGAAGCTGAATTGAATTGTAAGCGTTTTCTATATATAACTTATTATAAGATAACCATGACGATAACGCTTATGACGACGATAATGATGTCAATGACGATCTTTGTGATGAAGATAATTCTGAAGATAACCTTGATGATTCCAATGGTGATGATGATGACAATGATAAAAACATGCCATCAGAGTACACCCCCCACTGTATCCATGGGCGTATTTTTGGAGTGGGAAGTGATGCCATTCGGGTTGTGCAATGCCCCCGCCACGTTTCAGCGCCTTATGGACCGGGTCCTATCGGGAATGCAATGGCAGACGTGCCTGCCTTATCTCGATGATCGATGTGGTAGCCATCCAAACTGTTGATGACATGAGAGATTGCTTAGGGCAAGTTTTCTCACGGCTTTGATCAGCCGGGCTGAAATTGCATCCGGGAAAGAGAGTCCTCTTCTTGGGGCACATTATTTCTGAGGAAGGGGTAGCCACCAACCCTGAGAAAATAGAGGTGGTTAAAGAAAGGCCCACCCCGGTAATCGTCCGCGGGATGCAGCAATTCTAGGGGTTGGCGGGATACTATCAGCGGTTCGTGCCAAATTACGCTGACGTTGCACACCCGCTGACAGCTTTGACGCAGAAAGGGATTCAACGTTCAACGAATCTTGGATATGCCCGCTGCGGAGCCATCGCAACATTGTCTGCGAACCCAGACCGGTCCCACTGCCGCTTGTAGTCCCAGAGACGATAGAAATCCCTTCTTGCACCCAAAACATCCAGAATCTCTACGACGACGAATGCCTTGTGTGGTGCCTACGATACACACAGCTCGTTGGGAGTCTGGCAGAGAACTGTGTATACCAACAAAAGGACTGCCACTGGAGATGTCTCGCAGGAAAGAACAAATATCCAGATCTTCCAAATTTGCCACCAGGCCCATCGCCCCCGGGAAAACCATTGCCAAACTATGGAGGTCCTACAGCACTAGAACTGCCACCACCTCGAAATGAGGAGCAGCGAAAAGCATCGGCGTTGCCAGCCGGAAAGTATCTTTGTAGAAACTTTGCAGTCGCCAAAGATAGACAAGATCAAAACAGAGTACTCTTGTTGTTGGAAACCTCGGAAAGCCCAACTGCAGTCCCGGTCCATGGATACAGGATACAAGAAGCCCTTCGAGCACATGGTGGAATAGAAGCCCTCCGAATAGCCAAAACCCCATTCTCCTGCACGCTAGGCAACCTTTGCTTCTCGCTGGATGTTTTGGGTGCAAGAATGGATTTCTATCGTCTCTGGGATTACAAGCGGCAGTGGGACCGGTCTGGGTTCGCAGACAATGTTGCGGTGGCTCCACAGTGGGCATTTCTTGCTATCGACGCAGTGGTCCGTTTCCCCTCATTTGCAAGTATTATCTGGATCCTCGAAGATCGTTGGAGGTGGGCCTATTTGGAGACAATCGCCATCGCATTTGCTAAGTGGTTTGTCTGCTTTTCGGGGCCTGCAAGATACAATACGAAGCTTGCCGTCGCTGGGGCCCCATTTGTACAGGTAGACAAAGTCGAGAATATGGCCTGCCTGGACTGGTTCTTGGAAGCTTGCAAGATATATTTCTAGAAAATCCTTTGGTATCTGGTATCGTTCGTAGATGCCAAACCCAAGGGAATCTAGAATCTCTAGCTCTCTTTTGGATAGAAACAAGTAGGGAAACCTCTTCTCTAGCAGATCCCAGTTCTCCGCTCGTTTTTCAAAAGATGGCAGTGCTGGGCGGCCTTTGGAGTCTAGGATAGTATTTGGGGTGGAACATTTTCTGGGGCTATTCCACGGATTTTTGTGTACCTGTTTGCGAAATGTGGTATTTCTCCTTTGCTGCACGAACAGACAAGGCTCCAGATCGTATCTCGGTATAGGCTTCTCGTGGTAGGGTTGTTCTTGGCATGGTATATACCAATGTACTCGCATTTGTTCAAAAGGGGGTACATATAGGGTGTTTGGCTCTTTGGTTGGCGAAGGCTGTTGTTTTTTGTACGTTTGGCCCCTGGGCTGGTGCGGTGGAGAATGTTGGTTTGCGCTGGCTTGTTTGCATTGGTTTGGAGGTGGAGGTTGCCTATCTGTGTACCCCCATCGCCATTGCCCTGTATATGTTTTTTTATGTGTGTTTTCTGGGTTGCTGTATTAGAGTGTACACGTAAAATTTTGACTAGTTGGACAAAAACATAGCTGTAAATAGAGAAACATCACTCCAAGTAGTCGAAACATTACTCCAAGTGGTCGAAACATCACTCCAAGTAGTCGAAACATCACTCCAAGTAGATAAATCTGTTTGTCCATTTTGGAAAGTGCGCTCGTACCCCCAGTCTCTATAATACTAAAGTATATATTAAATAAGGCCATTTTCCATTCTCCTGAGCAGTGGATGCTGCTCGTATCCACGCAATCAATATCTGACCCAGGCAACGAAGCATCAACGAAGAATTTTACCTGTGCTTGACCTACTGCTTGCGCTCTTTTCGAAAGGGCGCATTGTCGGTTTCAATGTAAACATGGGCAGCATTCGCACCAGGCGACGCTATGTCCCCGCGATTTACTCCGCTGTCTCTGCTCGGATCCGTCCCTAAGTCGTCATAATACGCTTAAAAGTGACAAATGACACTTTCACGCAGGCTTCGTCGATGCCATTGTTGTTTACTGAACCGCAGCACTCGCGAAGACGATGGCACTGACGCTGACACGAAATAGTTCTGAAAATAAATCTATATAACAAGTGCTATAGAAGGTGTGATTGTGTTAAAAAGTGATAAGTTGAAATATAATTACCCATGCTAAATACTGATTTCCAAAATGATTCATTGAACGTCAAAAAGGGTATTAATATCTGGGGGCAAAAGTTATCCCATCGCGCCGAGGCAGAGGTACTTGTGTTTCCTCTGCTCAGGACCCGAAAGGGCATTTAGCCAGGTGGTTGGAGAAATTAGGAGAGTTCACCTATGCGATAAAGTATAGGGCGGGCAAGGTACATACGAATGAAGATGCGATGTCTCGGAGGCCATGTAGGGGAAGTTGCCCATGTGAGAAGCTTGTTGATCCCAAACATTCATCGCAGCCGGCAGCAGTAGACTGTGCGGTACAATACAAGTCAGGTGAGGAAGCAAGGCATGAAGATAATGGGGCTGCAGACATATCCGACCGTGAGAAACCTGTTTGTGTTGTGAAGGAATTCGAGGGGGAGCTGAGAACAATTTGTCGACGGGCAAATAGTACCTGTATTGCGATTTATGGAAAAATAGAAAGGCCCCACCAGTAGCAGTGATATCGCGCCCCTTAGTTCGGCTGGCAATTCGTATATTGCCCAGTGAAAGAGGTTGGCTATTTGAGACTTCGACCAGACGGCGACCACGGGTGTGTTGGCAAGCGAATGGGGTGGCGCGGTTTGGTGTGCCTGTCACACTGCGCTCAGATCAGGGGTCAAATTTTGAGTCAAAGACGTTCCAGGGCATGTGCCGTCTGCTCGGCATCGACACAAACCACGCAATTTCATGCTCAGTCAGACGGCATGGAGGAACGGGCGAATGCGAACATTCAGAAGATGCTAGCGGCGAACTCAGATACGTGTCATTTTGACTGGGATCTCATGCTCCAGCTGGCCATGCAAGTGTACCGGGCAACGCCACACTCGGCTACAGGTTTCTCCCCTAACATGATGTTGTTGGGGCGGAAAGTGCGGTAACCAACAGACATCGTAGCGGCCGCCCCAGCCAAGGCGGAGTCATGTGAGTCCCTTCCGGTAAATGTGTTGGCCTTGCAAGAAAAGTTGGCGAGGACCCATGAAATTGCGCACGAACATTCGTTGAGAGCCATGATGTTGAGAATAATGACACCTGAAATAATTTATAAACACACATTGCACATGACCACTGTATGACATGTAAGTTCAGAAGTACAAGGGTGTGACACTTTATTTGTATTTGTGCTGTACGCACTGAAGAAGAACAATAAAATAACACAAATGCCAACGGCTGCCCATCTTGTCATAGAGCAAATCTTAGGGTCATGGAAGCCTTGGTGAGCTTTAGCTTGATTGCATCAAAAGCATCTTGTTGGGTGCTTGACCAGTTCCATGGGACATTGGACTTGGTGAGGTTGGTGAGAGGTTTGAGAGAATAGGATAATTTTGGCACAAACTTTGACATGTAGTTTACCATGCCTATGAATGTGCGCAGTAGTGACAAGTCACGAGGAGCCAGATTAGTGATGACTTTGACCTTCTCTAGGTCAGGTTCAAGGCCGTTGCTGTTAATACGGTGTCGAGAAACGTGATCACATTAATGTAGAAAGGTGTTAAGAATGTCATCATGTTTCTGTGTGCCTTTCCCATGGATGATCACATCATCTGCTACACACATCACACCACTAAGTCCCTCTATGTCCTGTTGAAGACGCTTTTGCAATATATCTGGTGATACGCAGGTGCCAAAGGGCAGACGAAGTCAGCGATACCTTCCAGAGCAATTCTAGAAGGTGGTAAGCTTACTAGATTGTTCGTCGAGCTGAATGTGCCAGTATCCGCTTGCGACATCAGCTTTGGTGAAGACTGTTGAGTTACTTAACTCATTGAGGGTGTCTTTGAGTACTGGCAGGGCGTTGTGTTCATGTACGTTTAGCTGTCAATGCAGATGCGTATGTCACCAGATTTGTTCGACGTTATAACAAGTTGACTGAGCCAATGAGTAGATTCATCGACAGGTGTTATGACGCCGAGTGCGACCAGTCGTTGAATTCGGTTTTGAGTTTTGGTCTCACTGCCAGTGGAATGCGGTGACCTAGCATAACAGTGGGCTTGACACGTTTGTTGACTCTTAACGTTTGCAACCTAGGAGTAATGTTCTGGCTCACGGTTACAAACTCGATGAGTATTTGCGGTGGTTGCGAGGGTTGTGCCTTGTGTGCCGGTAGGTACCAAGAGAGAAGACCTTTTCACAATTCCATGCAAGCAGGGTTTTCTGTACAGAATGTAATGGCAGATGGGCAGTGTTACGAATAACATTAAGAAAAGAATTATTTTTCTTCTTTTATTCTCTTGTGCTTGACGCGTGATACAATTGAAGTAGAGTAGGGCACGGTACGGTACGGTGCGGCACGATACGGCACGATTAAACACGCTGGCAACATAAAATAAATCACTAGATATAATCCCAAGCACATGGCTTCGTCTTCAGAACACAGCAAAAAACTCTTCACCCACACATAAAGTGGTGACGTCATGCCTTTTCCCATTCACACATTTACCCCATTCCCTACCGTCCGTTACATCCCGGCCCCTATGATGCAACTAGGGAGCATCATACTAAACGAAGAGGACGGTTTCAAAAAATTCCTGAGTGCATAACACACATGACTGGCTACTCATACTTGAATGCCATACAGAATCAGATCAAAACTCAGAATACACTTGTAGGTTATACATTGTACCCCTTAACTAAGCACAATTTCAAAGCAGGAAACACTCGTAAATCATTAAATCTCAATCAAACTTTGGGAACACAAACTCGCTGAAATATTCAGAAAAAGGGCAAAAGTTCAAATACACTGTAATTTCTAACCTTAAACTAGAGTTCAATTAACATCATGGTTTACGAGATTGGCCTCCAGCAAGCACACTTTGGAGGCAGGACGTTCGAAGATACCATTCTGCGTCTTAATCTTAACGCTCCTAACAAGACCGTCCTGTTCTGGGTACGTCTGCACAACCAGACCAAGAGGCCACCGGTTTCTCGGAGTGTTCTCATAACTTATCAGCACAAGATCTCCTGACTGTAAGTTCCTGTTAGGCAATAGCCACTTATGCCTTTCCTGTAGAGATGGGAGATATTCTTTAAGCCAACGACTCCAGAACACATCACTGAGGTAATTTACCTGCCTCCACTTGCGTCGATAGAGATCCTGTAGGACGAACTTCCCAGGCGGCAGAGAGGGGCCATCCCTCAGAAGTAGAAGATGATTTGGCGTTAGTGGCTTTGGGTTGGTGGGATCCTCTGAGAGCTTAGTCAAAGATCTGCCATTGACGATGCTTTCTACATTACACATCAGAGTGCTCAGGGTTTCATTGGTAAGGGTTTGTTCACCACCAAGTCCAAGGATGAGAGCCCGCACTGTCCTGATCTGTCTTTCCCACACGCCACCCATGTGAGAAGCAGCTGGCGGTTTGAACAACCAACTAACATTTTTCTGCAACAGGTAGCCATGGATTTGTTCCTGGTTCCACTCTTTAAGGGCATCTGAAAGTTCTTTGCGTGCCCCGACAAAGTTTGTTCCATTGTCGGATCGTATCACAAGAGGCTCTCGTCGTCGAGCTATGAACCTTTGCAAAGCTTGTATGAAGGTATCCGTCTCTAAGGAATAAGCCACTTCGATATGTATGGATCTGGTAGTTAGGCATCCCCACCTCTTGTGCTCACTTCGTCCTCGTTTCATGAAATAAACCACACCAACTTTAGAGAAGGGAGGATCCCCAGGAGTAACTCTATCTTCAGGCAGGTCAGACATCTGCTGAGATTCGGTTGGCGATTTTTTTTTCTAGCATACCAGACACTTACTGAGGATCCGTTTCACAGTTGTACGCCCTTTCAGGGGCCAAAACCTTTGACGTACTTCGGTAAGGACTCTTTCCATGCCACTGTGACCATACACAATATGGTAATGGTTGATGATGAGCTCTGTTACTGAGTGGTCCTTAGGAAGAATAGCTGGATGACGAGCAGTGAAAGTTAAAGGAGCACGAGCCAGACGTCCTCCAACACGAAGAACGCCCTCGTTATACACAGGATACAGTTTGGCCAAGGACTTCAGATGCATCTTTGAAGGGAAAGCATGACTTTGTATATAGGTAAGTGTCGCTTTCTCAGATACTTCCATCTCCCATACAGATAAATAGGCTTCAGCAGTAACTGGTATCTTGCGAAGATAGTCCTTGATCCTGAGTATCCATGCTACAGCCCTTTTGAGCTTTAACCAGGTTGAGTATCTTTTGAAGAGTGCATCCAAGGGAAGAATGCTTTGTTCAACATGGTATATCTGCTGTTCTTTCTTCACTTCTGCAGTCACATCCAACGCCAGGTTCTCACGCTCTGGCTGCTTGGGCCAAAGTTCCTCCCTCTCCAATAAGAATGGCGGTCGTCTCAACCACCGCTCATTCTTTGTCAAGTCCTCAGCATTCATACCTCTTGATGCATCATCTGCAGGGTTTGAGGCAGAATCTACGTGTCTCCACTGAGTAGGATTCGAGTGACTGCGTATCTCAGCGACCTGGTTTGCCACAAACGTTTGAAATCTTCTATCCTCGTTTCTCAGGTACAGCAACACTATCATGCTGCCAGTCCAGTACAACAAGGGAAGCTCAAGATGGTCGCGAATGCATTTGTCTAAGTGCATGGAGACTACTGCAGCAGCGAGTTCAAGTCTTGGGATAGTCGTAGATTTTAGTGGAGCAAGCTTCGATTTGGCCATTACCAGGGAGCAGTGCATCTTTCCTTCTCTATCTGTCAATCTCAAGTAAAAAACAGCACCAAGCCCTTGCTCTGATGCGTCAGAAAAATGATGCAATTGTGCGCCGACTGGCTGGTTTATGGGTTTGAAGCACCTTGGGATCTTTATCTTAACTATGGCCTGTAGGTCATCTTTCCAACGCGACCATGGCTCCATTAGTTCCTGTGGTATGATCTCGTCCCAGTTAATTTTCTGCCTGCACATGGACTGGAAGATTCGCTTAGCCTGAAGAACAAACGGCAACACAAACCCCAATGGGCCGTAGACAGAGCTTACAAGACTCAAAAGCCCGCTTTTGATTGGTGATGTCTTTGCCAGCGATGAGTCAAATCCGAAGCAATCCTGTTCTACATCCCAGAGGACTCCTAACGTTCTTTCTTTCGGTAGACTCTCACCATCCAAGTCTAGATTCACCAAGTTCTTAGACCTTTCAGTTTCAGAGGGAGACCTGAGCACCTCCCTAGAATTTGAAACAAACTAAGTGAGCCTAAAGCCACGGCGGGCAAGCAGCTCACGAAGTTCCCGCAGAAGGCGAATGGCTATCTCTGTGGAGAGCACTGACTTGAGACAGTCATTTACTGTCTCAGGATCAAATTCATCGCCCAAATCATCAGCGATCCTCTTTAAGGCATAACTTGCACAACTGGGGCTCCAAACGCCCCGAAGAGGTGAGTAGCCATACGGTATTTCCTTGGCTCCTTGGTTGGATCATCCTCATTCCACCACAGGAAGCGCAGAGCATCTCGGTCTTCTTTAAACACTCGCACCTGGTTGACCATTCCTTCTATGTCAGACATTACAGCTATAGGTTCCTGACGGAATCTCAGCAGCACCCCAATAAGCTTGTTTGTCAGATCCGGTCCTTTATGCACACTTTCATTGAGTGACGTGCCTTTGCAGCGCGCAGCACCATCGAACACCACACGCACTTTGTCTTTCTTTCTAGGATGGGTCACAGCGTGATGGGGCAGATACCAAACATATCCATCCGCTCGGGTTACATCTTCTTCTGGTACCTCCTTGGCATATCCCATTTCCATGGTTTCTTTTATGCTCTGTGTGTACTTCTGTTTCAGATTGTCATCTTTGAGCAGCCTTTTCCCTAGAAGACTCAGTCGGTGCTCAGCCATCCCTAAGTTATTCTGCAAACAAGGGGGTCGGTTCTTGAACGGTATGCTCATGGAGTAGTGACCTCCATCCACGGTGATGGATTCTTCTCATTGACTTATGACCTTCCTATCACTGATGGATAATGCTGGGCCCTCACGTCCAGAAGGATCATCAAGTCGCCAGAACTTCTCTACTTGCTTGTCCAAAGCGAGGTCCACATAGTGGCTGGTGTACTCAGAGTTTTGCTTATCATGTCTTGCTAATGGTCCGTTGATTCCCCAGCCTAAAAGGGTCCTCACTGCAAACGGCTCACCAACACCTCCTTCACGGGTTTCAAGGGGTATAAGTAGGTCAGGGTTGTCTTGTCCAATAAGGAGGGCAACTGCTGCTACATCTACCACTGGTATGCGTAGATCTTCTAGATGTGGCAACTTGGCTAGATCATCTCTAGTCACAAGATTGCTTATCCTGATGTTAAGGCTTGGTCTTGTCAACACCTTGTTCAGAGTGTGAATGGTCTCATCAGATAGACTTCTGAGCTCAAGGTCAAGTGACTCGTGAATGAGGGCTCGAGCCAGCAGGTCTAGGGAAATGCAGCCATCGGTTATGCTTTTCTGGCCACACCCTTCAATGTTGCACGTCCACAATCGAGTGCAATCCCTGCCTTTGTGACTTGCACTGCACTTCTGTGGCTCGCTGATTGACTGTAGTAAAAGAAGCTTTTAAGGTTTCCGCAAGAAGTCCAAGTCTCTTCACAAGTCTATCTGTACACTGGGTGTCATTTGAACAGTTGTCGTGGAGCGCATATACCTCAACGTAGCCTCCACTAGCAGCCTTCACCAGAACCGACTTGATAGGTAGCGCCACTTTCCCATGGTTCACAATCGTTGTCGCTGAGATGACTTCCTGTTGGTTTGGTTGGTCAGGTAGTTCTGGCTGCGAAGCAGTAGCTGATTGTGATCGAGAATGAGGGCTCGAGCCAGCAGGTCTAGGGAAATGCAGCCATCGGCTATGCTTTTCTGGCCACACCCTTCAATGTTGCACGTCCACGATCGAGTTTAATCCCTGCCTTTGTGACCATACTGAAAGCAGTTTACGCACAGATTGCTTTCTGGACAAAGCTTAGCCTTTCTTTAACTGACATTGCACGAAGGAATCCTGAGCACTGGTTCAGGAAATAACTTTTAAGTAGTCTTCCTTTGATCATTGACAGCTTAAGTAGCATCAGTAGCAAAAGTGGTCCTCCTGGGGCCACGCCTATCGAGCTTCTGTAGTTTTGAGGTTTGGCTACTCCCTTTGTCGGTTTGCGAGTTGTCGATGTATCCAAATACAGGGTCAGACCTTTCCCTTACCAACTTGTCAATAAAGTCAACGATGTCCTTTATCGAGATGCTCCTTTTTTCTTTTTCCTTTATCGAGCAATTCACGCTCAGCCATCGGCTATAATCTTGATCTGAGAACTTTGCAGCAATAGCCTTCAAGCTTGTGAGTGTCTCCATCTCCTGCAGATGTCCCATGGTGATGAGTGTCTCTCTACAGGTTCTCAGGTCACCTGCAAGGCTTTGTAACTGTTTCACACCTTCGGCCTGTTCAGAATCCTATTCATCCAAGCTTGTGAAATCACCTCATCATTGCCATATCTCTCCTTCTGAAGTTTTCGAGCCAGCTTGTAACCATCTGCAGGATCTTTAACGAGGCAGCATTGAAGGAGGCTGTTGACATCCCCAGTACAACTCTGGATCAGGGTGTTCAGCTTTGTGCCTTCATCAATAACCTTGTTCGCTACTGCATAATCAAACAAATTCATGAATGGCCAATATCTAAGTGGATCACCATTAAACTTTATGAGATCTATCTTGGGTGCATGTAGTTTGTCCACTATATATTGTTGCTGCGATCTTGACTCCTCCAGAAGGTTCTTCATCGTGTCGGCTAGGATCAAGGTTGAATCGTCACCATGTACTCTAGACATTCCTCCAAACGACACTCGGCTCCGCGGCGTTGAAGACTTGATGTCATGTTGCACCTTCTGCAACCTTTGCATTTCGAGTTCCATTTCTTTGACATACCGCTGATGTTCCAGCTCCAATTCCCGGCGCTGAATATCGACTTTGAGTCGGAAGTCTTCCATTTCCTTTATCTTCTTCTCTAGTAGATCCTTCAGTTTCTGTTCAGGTTCTTGATCTGGCTCCAATGTGGATGTTTCCTCATCTAAGTCATCAGCTTCTGTTGTGCCACGAGCATCAGCCATCCACTGTGCAATACTATTCTTAAAATCATCAAATTGCCAGCAGACTGCGTCAGCATACGTCTGCGATTCCTCTACATCAACTTCATCCACAAGAGTTTGGTGCTACAGAGAGTGAATGTCCATAAATTTTTGACAGGCATCATCTAGAGCTGTCAGCAGTTGTTCTACATCAGAAGCATTTCTTTCATCTATCATCAGGTCGTTGCCTTTATTTATAATCTTGGTTATGTTGCCCTTCGCTTGTTCTTGTAAGTAGTTGTTTCTTCTGTTGAAGCCATTTTGTTGCTAGTTCAATCCAGTGTTTAACTTTAATGTTACGAATAACATTAAGAATAGAATTTTTCTTCCTTTATTCCCTTGTGCTTGACGCGTGATACAATTGAAGTACAGTACGGTACGGTACGGTGCGACACGATACGGCACGATTAAACACGCTGGGAACATATAATAAATCACTAGGTATATCTGTAGGCTGAATAATCCCAAACACATGGCTTCGTCTTCCGAACACAGCAACAAACTCTTCACCCACACATAAAGTGGTGACGTCATGCCTTTTCCTAATCCCACATTTACCCCATTCCTTACTGTCCGTTACAGGCAGTATGATAGCTTACAGGTAGAATATTGACTAAGGAACCTGTGTCGATTTGAAAGACCCCTTCTGATTTGTCAAGTATGAACATACAGCACTTAACAGCATCGCCATGAGACGATACTGTTACGATCCGCTCCTCGCCAGAAGCATAAGCATACACCAAATAGACTCGCTTGGGTTGTTTCGTAGAATGGCTATATGCACCTGGGCCTTGAGTGGTTCTTGTATTTACAGCGATTGCGGACTTTTCCGTAGGCAGGTACAGTGAGGTTGAGATTGGTTTTGTACGAGCATTCTTTGTATGTATTTTGTTCACCGACTTGTCTGCTGTTAACGCCTGGTATTATGTCGACGCGTTTTCCGAAGCTTTTCATATATCTATGCATGTATCCACTGTGAGTCTACGCTTTCCCAGGAGCGCTGTTGTGCATTGGGGTCACGGATCCCCACCACCACTATGTGGTCTCTAAGAATGTAGCTAATACAAGTTTCACATGCAAGACTTGCTAAGTGATCTCAACACAGCATGAAAGCATTCAAATGTTTCTCCTTCTGTTTGAACGGGGCTATTGAAAAGATATCGTTCGTACGTTTCATGTACTTCACCCACCGCAAACAGTCGAATTTCACAAATATTTCTGCAACAGAGCGCTGGTCATCAGGAGTGGTCAAATGAAAGTCATTGTAAATCATCGGGGCTTCGTCCCTCTTTTACACAACATTCAAGCTCATCAATACGCTCTTCGGTGTTCATTTTTATATCTTACACCCTCGTTTATTCAATAGGCCAAAAGTCTTGGTATATGCAGGATGTAACAAAATTGTAGGCCAAATTCACTCGCATAGTATGTCAGTTGTTTACGAGTTTGAGGCCAAGCTGTCTAAAAATAGAACCCGCTGGCTGTCTCCACTCATGCATGGTAGAGTGAAGGCGGGGGCAGGGAACACGGCTGTGAATCATACTGTGCTAGACAGAATGTGCCGCAATGATTGGTACACGCACATTGAACAAAGCGTATTTGAGCTAAATTATAGGGTTAATAAAAGTACCATCAATTGATATATTCTTAAAATAACCATTCTCACAGTGTCTAATAAGAGGCAGTCTATCCATGTGTCATCCTCGATTTAACGCTAATCAGAGTGGTAGTATTTTTTAGTGAACACCCATATTTGTTCTGCACGCACATTGTCATCCTTAAATAGCGAGAAGTTGTCAAATGATAAGGTCTCTCGGTATGACGTTGTAAGGCTCAAGTTGTCGATTGCCACTACACGTGTGTGTCTGAAGAGCAGTCGTCCTGCCAGGTGACTACTACACTTTTTTACACTATTTGGTTACACTATTTACAGCACGTAAAAAGTCCATGCACTCTATGGGGCAATGAAATCACTGTGTCTTGAGGTGGGTCAATATCATATACAGGCCGCTGGATGGTGAAGAAGCAACCAATTTTTGTCTGATACCTTCCAATCCTTCGTCTTTCCCACGTTGGATCAGCGTGTTTTTTTCATAGACTGGAACAGTCTAATATGCTTTGACAGATCTAGCCTTAATTTCCCCCTTCATTTGGGTATATTTTGTGACCTCAGCTAAAACGAATTTAAACTCATCATCCGAGATATTACCATCTTCAATATCAGCAATGGTATTCAATTTGCTCTGCGCTAGAATGCGGATCTGATCATGGTTTTTAACCTAGATGGTCAGTTGCAGAGTGATGAATTTTCCAGCGATTCCAAGCAGCCAACAACCGGCCCCAGTAGCACCCAGTGGCAATAGGAATGGCGACCACTGTAGACATTACACCTACTTCACTTGCGCCAAGAACCCTACCAACAGTAACTAAAGCAGTGTCTACTGCATCCACTGAGTTAACTGCATGCCTATATTTCTTGTACATAGCACAATATTTTTCAATCTATTTCTCAAGGTATTGCTTCTTGAGACTGATCTCATTCAACGGATAGGAGCGCCCCACGTCGGAACAACTCTAATCGGTAGGGGGCAGCTCATGATATAACGGTGCCAAGGGAGTGTTTGGCTGTTGTTTCATACTGAGTTTATAAGTCTAAAAGTCCAGTTCAATTAGGATTGATACTACAGAACAACCCACCGTTCTGTTTGGAGTGGTTGTATAAAAGTTAATAATGTTGCCTTGTTCCAGCTGTAAAGGTTGGTCTTAAGATATTACAACAGCCCGTTGGTTAGCAGGCTTACTTATCCACACCACTTAGTTTGTGCCATTGATAACAGGAGCAACTGTTTTAGTACCAGTATCAGCGCCCACACCAGAAGACAGCCCCATACGAACGACCTTACCATTTGATAACATGGTATATCCACAGCTGGAGTCTCGTGACGTTTGACCCCTGACCCCTGACCCTTGGCCCCAAACGACCACTCATATCCTCTGCGAAGTTAGCCACTTGCTTCTGCCCATATAGTAATGAGGGGTTTCGTTTGTGAGTCTACATATTGTATCAAGTCCCTGCGCTGCTGTCAGTGTTGTGAATCAACATACTTTTTATTGACAGCATCTTTTGGTGAAATCGGGTCTCCCAGCCGATATATTTTATCATCTCTCATTTCAAGGTCTCCAGTCATAGTACTGCCACCTGTATCCATTTTGTGTGAGTCACCAATAAATGCATAGGTCTTTGTAGCATATTCAGAGAGGTCGGATTGAGTGCTCGCATTTTTTTGGCCAGGTCCGTAGATCCTCAATTTTGTTGACATCTTGTAAATTCAAGAACAACGCTGACAGGAAAGTCGTGTTCAATAGGATTTTGCAGGGACATAGCCTCTCCACTTTGAGCATTTGTCAGAGTTTGATAATACTTAACTATGTCGGCCTATCAATTCAATAGAAAAGCCACATATAAATAAGGTGCAGGATTAACAAATCCAAGTATGGAGTCACAGCGGCGGCACATTCAGAGCAAACTTTCCTGAGGTGTTCAGTTATTATAAGATGCAGCTGCGGTGTGTCATCTCACGACCACCTTGAGGCCGAGGATCCCCTCGTCCAAGCTCTCTACACCTTTCATGTTTATAGCACAGTGCGGCACCTACTGGCGGAACTACAAGCGCCTCTACCTCGGGATCATTCCCATGACCCCCATAACAATCCATACAATCACAGGGTACATGAGAGACTCTGTAGTGAGTTTGGTGTTCAGCCACGGACCACGGACTAGCACCAGAAGGCAACAACTATCAACGAAGTTCTCGGGGCACATGATGCGTTTGGTAACGGGAGCGTCGTTAAGGTTGTTGGCCGGGACGTCCGATATGACCCTACACAGATGGCCTTTGAGTCGGAAAAGGCAAAAAAGTAAGGGTTTGCCCAAGCGAGCAACATTGAATCCTTTAAGGAGCAAATGGGTGTTGTTCAACACCTAGCACAGGGCTCTGAGGCAGAAGAGCATCTAATCTGGACATGTCTGAGGGCTTCACACAGCCTGGCATTAAGCGCATTAATGACAGCATTAGGACCTATGTCTGGGCACTGCTGGGGGCACAGGCACAGACCTGAGCCACATTGTGGGTACTGGCTCTACATGGCGACAAGTATCGTGCTTTTCCAGATAGATCAAGTAGTTTGGGTGCAACAACCTGATTACCATCGTGAGTGAGCAACAGCAGATCGGTACCAACACTGATGTCAATGTGGCTGTGCCTTCCCGTAAAGGAAGCTTTGACAAGCCAGAGGTCCCTTTTGGACTGGACAGCTCCTCTCCACAAGTTGTTTCTGATAGGGCCTTCTTGGGAAAGGCCCACGCAGATGCAATAACCGCTCTTGTTGTAGGCGGAATCGCGATAGGCTTAGTAGTGCTTTGGCTTGCAACGTAGTAGGTCACTGAGTATCAGGAAGTTCATTCCCCCCAGCGCAGCCTATACATGTTCTGCCTTACAACCAGCCACCTTTGCAGCTGACTTGAGCAGCCATGATACGATGGAGCCTATGTGTCCTGGAGGGGCAGCTGCTGCCTTACCGGCTTAGCCCTTCAGGGCGTTTGTCAAGGAGTTCAGCTGTTTTTTCATCCATTCCTTCAGACCTGGCTTGTCAGCTGGTGTCGGTGTTGGTGCTGATGTGGCTTTAGTGCCCCCTCCACCTGTCAAAGCAAGCACCAGGGTCGAGATAGCCATCCTTATCGAAGTGAGGATGGAGGCGATTGTAACCCCATGCTCCCGCAACAGGGTTTGTACACGCTCAGCTAGTGTTGTGTCCTTATTAGGAGTTTGTTGATTGTTTCCCTGATGCGATTTATTTGTGTCCACAGACGTTCACGATTTACAGAAACAGCCTCAACACGGACACGCCGCAGGTCCTGCAGCTCTGCAAGCACATTTGCTTGAAATCTCCATGGCGGACTGTCCCCCCTCCCTTCTTCTTCCCAACTTGCAATTTTAGCTTCCTGCTGGTTTATCTCCCCTTCTAGCTCAGTTATCTTAGCTAGGAGTACAGGATCAAGCGCTGTCAGGTAGATTAGAGAAGTATTGCACAGATCAAGCACTGACAGGTAGATAAGAGAGGCAGTGCACAGATCAAGCACTGACAGGTAGATAAGAGAGGCAGTGCACAGATCAAGCGCTGAAAGGTAGATACGAGAGGCATTGCACAGATCAAGTGCTGACAGGTAGACAAGAGAGGCAGTGAACAGATCAAGCGCTGACAGGTAGATAAGCGGACTCCTTTCTTACTAACCCCATACAATACCGTCACAGGTAAGGGGTGTGATATCCTAAAACAGCTTATTGTATATAAAGGGGCTCAATCACGCCTCCGCCCAAGAAAAGTTGTGGACACATCATGTTCACGTCACAGTTAGACGGAGTGAGCCCTCTCAGCATAGGTATTTGCAATTTGATATGTCTTTGGAATGTTGTGATAACTCTGCCTTAGGTCCCACAAAAGCGGGTCATGTGTCCTTTTTCAGGGTTACATATAATAGTGTGGTTCATTATGTATTAAAACCATTATATTGCATGAAATCTGTCTTTATATATTCATAAAAAGACATATTGACCCTAAAATCATCTTTTGTTACCTAATATAAACTTTTGTTACTTAAAATCTGGGAACAATCTAGCTTTTGTTTTCACAAACCAGCTTTTGTCACTAAACACTAGCTCATGTCACTAAAAACTAGATGTTGCAACCAAACCAGCTTTAGTTACTTTAAAGCAGCTTTTTATTCAATGGAGATTTACCACAATAGTTCAATTCTCTATATATGTTGGTCTACATTGTGCAGTAGCATTGTACATAATGTAGTAACTGTAGCAGTATTTAGGGGAATGAGGGCAACTGATCTGTGGATGACAATGTGATGAGTGAGTGTCATCCTCTCTACCTCAGCTGCAGTTGGGTAGGCTCCATGAATCAATGCATGAGTGGCGCTACCTCAGCTGCAGTTGGGTAGGCTCCATGAATCAATGCATGAGTGGCGCTACCTCAGCTGCAGTTGGGTAGGCTCCATGAATCAATGCATGAGTGGCGCTACTTCTGCTGCAGTTGGGTAGGCTCCATGAATCAATGCATGAGTGGCGCTACTTCTGTTTATAAAAGAATAAGGACATGTTTAATGAACCGCATTCAAACGATTTGACATGAACATGTGCTGTGTTTGTCTGTTCATTACGATTGCATTGTCAGTACTATCCTAATCATAGGCTTTATTGTACTTTTATTGTCACATTCTATTTCATACAATATTGTACACCAATAGAATAACCAGAAAATAATGCACTGGTACCAGGTACAGTGCCTTAGATGATTCAGGAAATTGACTTTTTTCCAATATACCTCTGTGATGCTTATCCCTTACACCACAAGATCCTCACCTTCTTCTAAGCCAAAAAAAAAATTAGCGGTACGATATCATTGTTACTTATGTTGTATATGAGAAAAGGTACAAAATTGGCCAACAACGGGTTAAACCCTTCTTGCATATTCAGCTCTTCCGAATGATTATCTTCAGGATTATTCAACTGCACTGCGTTTTGCACTACCTCCTCGCTGGTGATGAAAATAAAAATTAAATAAACAATGATGCTATGAACGTATCTAATAGACAATGATGCTATGAACGTATCTTATAGACAATTATGCTATGAACATATCAAATAGATAATTATGCTATGAACGTATCAAATGGACAATGATGCTATGAACGTTTCTTAGAGACAATGATGCGATGAACGTATCTTAGAGACAATGATACTATGAATGTATCAAATAAACAATGATGCTGTGAACGTATCAAATAGACAATGATACTATGAACGTATCAAATAGACAATGATGCCATTAACGTATATGATGGACAATGATGCTATGAACGTATCACATAGACAATGATGCAATGAAATTATCTAATAGACAATGATGATATGAACGTATCAAATAGACAATGGTGATATGAACGTAAAAAATAGACAATGATTCTATGAGCGTATCTTATGAACGTATCTAATAGACAATGATGCTATGAACGTATCTTATGAACGTATCTAATAGACAATGATGCTATGAACGTATCAAACAGTTAAATTTCAATTGATAGTTAAGACGTCGTTTCTCTACTTTCATATGTAGTTTTCATTCCATCGAGGGTTGCCCATTTTAATTTGAATCTTAACTAATTACAAATAATTGTTCTTAATATTTTTCTCATCATTGGGGCTAGTATTTGCTTTCACCATTGGCCGCTATGATTTACTCAATTCCGTCGGAGTACTATCTCATCATAACGATTATTTCTCGGCAACTCACCATGAATACCATTATATTGAATTGTCAGCGTTAATATTATGATCATCTCTATCCTCCTTCGCCTTCGCCATCTGCCTTTGCCCTCTGTAGCATAATTTTAATAGGCGTCATGGTCAATCATGACTATTATTAATTTTACTTTATTTTCTTGTAGTCATGATTGCATCATCATCATCAACACATTAATAAGTCTTAGTTCTTAATCATGAAACTTTTCATGATAATGTTACCACCAGTGTTTGCATGTGCATGTATACTGTGTCTGCATCGTGTATATCACAAAAAAATTAGTCGAGATATATTTCAGGATAAAAAATGCAATCAATTTATTGCATATTGAAAAAAATTATAGCAAGCATTTAACCCAGATATTAGAGAAGTATGATATAAGGAAAAAATATGTTCACTTAGAGATTAAACATATCCACCACCCATCATGCATTTACATATCACATAATGATAAACCATTCCAAATATTTTGAGAAGAATTACTATGGTGATAAGTTGCTCATGAACTTGTTAATCAAAAGATGAACAATAACTTTATTTGCGTTTAAATGTGGTACTTTTCATGTCTAGCGATAAAATTCGTAATTTTGAAAAACCAGTATCTCGAATAACTTCGTTGATAATGGTCGGATCGTCTCAAAATTCTCATCATTTTATAGCGGGTGTCATTTCTGTTGGCCTTTCAGTAACAGTACACATTGGGCAGTACAAAGGTCGCCGCTGCTCTCTGCTCGCCTGATCGCCACGCTCTCAAGTATGGCACCCGTGGTAATATCAAACAAATAAAGCTTTTCCTTGAGTAGGCCAAATCATTGTCAATCTATCATGGCCCCGGACAGCATAATTTCTTAACTAAATTGATCGGTTATAAAATCATCAGTATACATGCGATGGTCATAAAAATTGGTTGAATTGCGGTTGTCAAAAATTCAAAATACATATTAACTTGGTCAGTTATGGGCCGATTTTGAATTTTCCTTGATACAGTTCGGCTATGTGCCCATGGGCCTCTTGGTTGGTTTAGCCATGAATTGATCACTCCTGGTATTCATTGGGCTGACTTATCTTAATTCTAAGGATTTCAGTTGGTTGATAACTCCAGGGATTAAATGGGTTGACTTATGTTAGCAATATTTAGTGGACTGACAACTGTAGATATTAAATGGGTGATCGAAGTTGACAATCAGTGGGTTGTCAGTTGTAAGTATTGAAATCAACACAGTTAAATCCATTTGGTTGCCCCATTCGTACGATGGGTTGTCCTATCGTAATGTCCAGGCCGTTGACAACCTGGGTAGACTCATCTAAGAAGCAAACGAATGACAACGCGTGATATTTGATCGTTATGCTACGGTTATTTTCTTGGAAAACAGTAATTACTTCATTGTGGACAAGCTGCAACATCTAGAAAAACTGAGTATTGAAAACTTGGCGTCGCGTTAATAACCCGAAATATCACAGACTAAGCAACCACAGACAATGAACGATATATATAGACGGTAAGCGTTTTTCCCACCGACACGAAAGAAAAACTTGTTTTGAGACTCCTTGGAAAAACTTTATTCACTCTTTTTGATTGAAATCATTGAAATCAGCAAATCACCGAACGCATGTATTCGACGTTGCTTAGGCCTCTCAGTAGGCGATGCACTTTGGGAGCCCCGAAAAACCTGGTTGACCTAGAAGTTCCATATATGACCAATAAGAGCGGTATATTTGTACAACACCGACCTACCGGCAGGCTTTTAGTTACAGAGGCGTCTGGGCGTCTTTTCCACACCCTTTTTCAGTTTAAAGACGCCCTCTTTTTTCAAGGAAGCGCCCTACAATGAAGAGAAGAGATGGTATCTAGGTAGCTATTCCAACTTTTTTTGGAAGAGAAATCAGGTAAAGATTCTTTCAATTTATTTTTTTATTATATCTACTTATTAGGTGTGATAGGTAGATAGATGTGAATCTTCCACTTTATTTTCCAGACTATAAGTTCCTTTAGCAACTTCATGTCTGCTGTGTATAGGACTGAAAAGTCACTTCACATCAATGATATAGCCATGGGGAAGCTTAACGTGGCTTCTTCACACCTTTTCGCCATTGCATGTCAGGCACCTTATCACAGAAAAAGTACAATCATAAAATAATCTTTACACACTAATTTGAATTGATAACCACAATATCTTTTAGAATATCTTGAAATATAGCTTTAGACATCATTATAAATCTCACAACAAAATGAATAATTATAATAAAACATTGATAATTATTATAATAGTTATAAAATATTTTACAACAGATTGAGACCTTAAAAGCAATTATAATGGCAACAACACTATGCTACTACCGGCAGATGTGCTTGGTGAAGACCAAGTGAAGCTGAAGCCAATATTATACAGGCAGATGGGCTTGGTGAAGGGCAGGCAGCTGCTAACCAACTACTGCATTGTGGGCCTGCTATACCTGGCTGCTGATGTCCTTGATGCAACAAATTACCTTTCTAAGCAGTTTCAGTATCAGGATGTATGCTTCACTTTTAAGAGTCCTGGTATTAAGAACTTTTAATGAGAATCATCCAGGGTGTGCACAGAAAGGAACTATAGCTTCAGCAGCTTCAGCAAACCTGAAATGAGTTCCTGCAGCAGCTGACAGAAAATGTCCAGGCCAGGTTTCCTAACGTCAGAATTGTGGAAGCAATGCAGGTTTGAGTCTCATAGAAATGATACTGCATAGTGAAATTTTAGGATATATTGTTCGTGTTTACTAGCATTTTCGCCTTGTTCTTTGAGCCATCAGTCTACCCAGCTGAGGCTCGTGAGTTGTTCTTCTGGGGTGGAAACCACCTTGACACGCTCCTCGATTATTATGGCCAGAACAAACAGAGTGGGGCAGACATGAGACGCTGGTGGACCCTAACGAGGCCAGAGGCGAATTCTTCACCTTCAAGAGATTTGTAATGGCAAACAGGGGAGAATCTTCTTAAAGTTTGTCAAAATTATCATTTGACCTCACTCACTTTAATCGGATAAATAAAGCTTTTTCATCATGAATTCATGTTCCAATTGCGCCTTCTTGCTAAACGGAAACCGAACATGACCTGAAAATGATTTGATGCGAGACCGTTGTGGGTTCGGTGCGTGGCTCACACTCCCCCGCAGTGCCTTAAGGGATACGCTATGCTATAAGCACTGCAACAAGTTGAAAATGTGGCTGCTCCCCTCATTTTTTTAAGTGCCAATAAAAAAATCAGTTATATTTTTTAAAAATGTCATGTAATATTTTAAAGCAGAAAGTGAATCTATATTGCTGTGTGAATATACTCTTGCTGGAGAGGAGAACTTGTAGAACTATATCTTCTCTCAGCTGCACACACTGTTTTGATGAGTGAGCAGTCTGTGCAGACTGCTTTTACACAGCTAACAGCGGCCATGTGTTGCTGTCTGCTAAAGTAGTTCGGCGCCCCAGAATTTGTGTGACCTTGACATATGCTAAACCACTTGTAGCAGTGGTAAAAGGCCCGACTGAGCCACTGCGCTGGAGTGTGGTGCGTGGCTGTTAGTTCGTTCTGACGACGGGAAAT
Organism: Urechis unicinctus; assembly: GCA_034190875.2. Taxonomy (NCBI): domain Eukaryota; kingdom Metazoa; phylum Annelida; class Polychaeta; order Xenopneusta; family Urechidae; genus Urechis; species Urechis unicinctus. Next base: position 71,227,995 of record CM067358.1, on the reverse strand, counting down.
CATAATGATATGCGCACATCCTCTGTTTCTCGTCCGGCTGATGATACTGCACTCGATGTATGTGGGGAGTGCTATTTATTTCTTAAAGACAGTTTGATCTTTATGTGGTTTAAGGTGTATAGGTAAGATTTATTGGTAAAAAGGCGTTCTTATTGAATGGTTATGGGGTAATATAAGACATTGAAATTGTATATTTAATGCGGTTATTTTCACAACCCACGCCACTCTATTTCAAAATGTCATTTAGTACTTCATCAAATCGCTTAACATGGTTATATAATGAAATGAATATCGAATACATGTGGGCCTTTAGTCGAATAGCCAAAATAAATGCTTAACCATAAACAATGATTTCCCCATCTTTGTATGGAACCATATAGTGTTAACTTCAATGCCTATTCTTAACGTGCCTTGGATAATCACTGCGCTAAACAAATAAATAATACTGCTTATTAGCAACCCATTCCGAACCCCTACCTATCCGTAGAAACCCCCTTCCCACCCCTACCTATCTTTATCAGCCCCGTTCCCACCCCTACCTATCCGTAGCAACCCCGTTCCCACCCCTACCTATCCGTAGCAGCAACTGGCTCAATCACAACTCTATTCATCATCGTTTCTCTTCTATGTATTACATTTTAAATCTACTGCGATCAATAACGTTCGAACATGTTGATCCCAAGTGGATGTCTTTCCTACTTCAAAACCCGTCCCAATAAAACCATACTTTTCAAGTGACTCGGGACTCGTCTACTTCAGCCTGCGCTATATGTATATATACCCTCTATTACGTATGTGTATCATATAACTAATTCATCCATCCATTTAGCCGTCCAGTTAACACTTTTATTAGGTATTTTACTTTTCTTTCACTTTCGGAATTTTACAATATCGAGCGTTCATTCATCTAATCACCGCGTCCTTTAAACCCGCGTGTTTATAAATTCCATTTGGTGCAAGAATAGAGAAACTCGTCCCTCTCCGAGTAAAATAGTTCATTTTCACATAGTTTGTTTCTGGAGTCATTGGTGTGTAAATAGCACCCAGTTGAGCGTGAGAGAACTTGAAGAAATCGCCCAGTTCCCGCGAAGGCCCCCGCGGGTCATGGTCCATATTGGACCTGTCGGAGCGCATGCGCAATTTGATGTTGTAGCTGCTCGTGGAATCGATCTTTGAAAAGTATATTGTTACGATCCAATAAAAAGTCTGCTTTTCCCCCGCGGAGTGCTCGGGTGTTGGTTTAATGCGGGTGTTTTGGGTTGGTAGTTTTCTTGGTTCCTCCTCTTCCTCCTCCGCAGCAGCAGCAGCTACTCGCATCCCGGTATCACAATGCCATCCGCTCTGATTGCAGTACACCTCATGCCTTGTAAACGCTGTATATAGCAGGCAAGCATAGGTTACCTCCCGATACACAAGATACCCCTCTGGCTACGATAAATTGGATATGTGTGCCTGTCAGCAGATTGAATCTTGGAGGTAACTTGAGACTTCCAGGTGCTACATCAAGCCGAGCCAGGCTTTCGTAGAGGCCCAGCTTACCCAGTGCTGCAACCCTGCTCGCCGCTAGAGCGCGCTTCTATTGCTTCCACGGAGTGATTCTGCCAGGGACTGGCCCGCCACTGCACCAGGGATATCGTCTTTGACCGGTCTTATGAATTAACATATAGCGATACATAAATATCAACCTGCGTCGTCGGGATTGTGTCTAACATCGTAACCGAAATGGAATTACATTGGATTATTACGAGGTTTGTGACAAGATGAGTTCGAAATGGAGGATTCTGGATGTGACGTCATCTAAAGTATCCGAGCATTGCGCGGTGTGAGCGTGTTACAAACACAGTGCCATCATGTCGGTACACCGTCTGAAAAGCTTCGCTCTCCTCCTCCTCTTCTTCAGTGAAATAGCCGACTCGGGGTTCCATTCTATTTTTCAATGGAAGCCCTCTCCGTGGTCCGAATGTAACCAACGCGACCAGAAGTCTCTCTCGTCCTGTTGTCAGTGCCATCGGACACGCACCATGACATGCGCTCTCCGGTCTAACCAGCGACAGGTGCCCCCTTACTACTGCCGGAAGCTGCTCGCCGACGTAAAAGCCCCTGCCCTGCGGGAGCTGTGTTCCCCGTGTAGACAGGACTGTGTCTTGTCTTCATGGTCAGACTGGTCCCCTTGTTCCCAGAGCTGTACTCCCGCCCTGAGGCACCGGACACGCACGCTCTTGCTCGAGGCAACTGGCGACGGACGACCATGTGACCCCTTCGTCGAGGTGGAGGAATGTCGAGAGTTGGCAACGTGCGCGTTCCTCGACCCACGACCGCGCTTCAGCTGGAGAGTTGGCGACTGGAGCAGCTGTAGACGGGTAGGTCTACTTCCACATTATAAGCTGTAGGTGGGTAGGTCTACTTCCACATTGTAAGCTGTAGACGGGTAGGTCTACTTCCACATTATAAGCTGTAGGTGGGTAGGTCTACTTCCACATTATAAGCTGTAGGTGGGTAGGTCTACTTCCTCATTGTAAGCTGTAGGTGGGTAGGTCTACTTACACATTGTAAGCTGTAGGTGGGTAGGTCTACTTCCACATTATAAGCTGTAGGTGGGTAGGTCTACATCCACATTATAAGCTGTAGGTGGGTAGGTCTACTTCCTCATCGTAAGCTGTAGGTGGGTAGGTCTACTTCCACATTGTAAGCTGTAGACGGGTAGGTCTACTTCCACATTATAAGCTGTAGGTGGGTAGGTCTACTTCCTCATTGTAAGCTGTAGTTGGGTAGGTCTACTTCCTCATTGTAAGCTGTAGGTGGGTAGGTCTACATCCACATTATAAGCTGTAGACGGGTAGGTCTACTTCCACATTATAAGCTGTTGACGGGTAGGTCTACTTCCACATTATAAGCTGTAGGTGGGTAGGTCTACTTCCACATTATAAGCTGTTGACGGGTAGGTCTACTTCCACATTATAAGCTGTAGGTGGGTAGGTCTACTTCCTCATTGTAAGCTGTAGGTGGGTAGGTCTACTTACACATTGTAAGCTGTAGGTGGGTAGGTTTACTTCCACATTATAAGCTGTAGGTGGGTAGGTCTACATCCACATTATAAGCTGTAGGTGGGTAGGTCTACTTCCTCATCGTAAGCTGTAGGTGGGTAGGTCTACTTCCACATTGTAAGCTGTAGACGGTAGGTCTACTTCCACATTATAAGCTGTAGGTGGGTAGGTCTACTTCCACATTATAAGCTGTAGGTGGGTAGGTCTACTTCCACATCGTAAGCTGTAGACGGGTAGGTCTACTTCCACATTATAAGCTGTAGGTGGGTAGGTCTACTTCCACATTATAAGCTGTAGACGGGTAGGTCTACTTCCACATTATAAGCTGTAGCGGTGGGTAGGTCTACTTCCACATTATAAGCTGTAGACGGGTAGGTCTACTTCCACATTATAAGCTGTTGACGGGAGGTCTACTTTCACATTATAAGCTGTAGGTGGGTAGGTCTACTTCCACATTGTAAGCTGTAGGTGGGTAGGTCTACTTCCACATTGTAAGCTGTAGGTGGGTAGGTCTACTTCCACATTGTAAGCTGCCGACAGGTAGGTTTAATCCCACATTGTAGGTTGTAGATATGTAGATCTATGTGTAGGTCAACTTCCACATACTAGGCTTTAGACATGTAGGTCTACTTCCACATGTTAGCTGTAGACGTGTGGGTCTACTTCCACATTGTAAGCTGTATACGCGTAGGTCTACCTCCACATTGTAAGCTGTAGACGTGTGGGTCAACTTCCACATGTAAGCTGTAGACGTGTAGGTCTACTTCCACATTGTAAGCTGTAGACGTGTGGGTCTACTTCCACATTGTAAGCTGTATACGCGTAGGTCTACCTCCACATTGTAAGCTGTAGACGTGTGGGTCTACTTCCACATTGTAAGCTGTAGACGTGTGGGTCAACTTCCATATTGTAAGCTGTATACGCGTAGGTCTACCTCCACATTGTAAGCTGTAGACGTGTGGGTCTACTTCGAAATTGTAAGTTGTAGACATGTAGGTCTACCTCCACATTGTAAGCTGTAGACGGGTAGCTGTATTGACTGTAGACGTGTAGGTCTACTTCCACATTGTAAGCTGTAGACATGTAGGTCTACTTCCACATTGTAAGCTGTAGACGTGTAGGTCTACTTCCACATTGTATGCTGTAAATATGTAGGTCTACTTCCACTTTGTAAGATGAAGAAGTGTAGGTCTACTTTCATATTGTAAGCTATAGACGTGTAGGTCAACTTCCCGTTGTAAGCTGTAGACGTGTAGGTCTATTTCCACATTGTAAGTTGTAGACGTGTAGGTCTACTTCCACATTGTGTGCTGTAGGCTTGTTAGTCTTCTTCTACAGTGTAAGCTGTAGACGTGTTTGTCATGTTCATTGTTGAAATCTGTAGACGGGTAGGTCTACTTCAACATTGTAAACTAGGATTTAAGGTCTACTTGCACCTTGTGATCTGTGGACGATATCGTTAAGGTTGGGTGCTTGATATGGCTTCTATCTTGTCATCCATAAACCCTATGTGAACGGCGCAAAGGTCAGATGTGGCGATCAAGGTCACAAGGTCATTGATGGCGCAGCTCGGCAGGGTGTCGATTGCTTACCGGAGTAGTCACGCTGACCAGCGGCTGCTAAGTATAGTATTCAGTTGCCGCTCTCGGCCCTACTCATGCCGAGCCGCTAGATTCAACAGGTATTCACGCTTCACTCGGAGAAGTTACGTCGACAACCGAGCGCCTTGGGAACCGGTACTGTTAAGCTGTGGGGGGGGGGGGGGGCGGTGTAGGGGGGAATAGGGGGGATGAGACGACGTACGGTGCTCGTTCATCCAGTGTGGCGGATTCCCGGCAATAGCCTATATAAGACCGCTTCAATGTAACACCGCTTCAATTACTCAGCCTGAGTGACTCAGTCTGAATGACTCAACCTGAATGACTCAGCGTGAATGACTAAGCGTGAATGACTCAGCCTGAATGACTCAGCGTGAATGACTCAGTCTGAATGACTCAGCCAGAATGAGTCAGCGTGAATGACTCAGCGTGAATTACTCAGCGTGAATGACTCAGCCTGAATGACTCAGCGTGAATGACTCCACGCGGAAGGTGCGCCCTACAAATAGGACATTACGTAACCACAGTGACTCAGCCTCTTTGCGATAATTCTGCACTTGTTACGATCCGTGTTTATGGCATCCTCTTCAACAAAACTTCTTGACCCGGCGAGAATTACTTCTGGTAACGGATAGGATGTAATGAAAAGAAACAACAGCCTCCCCGGACCGACTGCTGTATAGATGTGGTGCCGTGCGCGCACCTTGTTGCCATGCTAGCAGATTCCAGCGCCATGCCCAGCGAATAAAACACACATCACACCGAGCTGTGATGGGCGGGTCGGTTTTGGTGGCAAAAAACGGACGGGCGGCGTAAATTGGGCGTGTCATTTACGCCACTTGTAGATGTTCAAGCGGCCTGACGTCATGAAACTCTACACGAAGGAGCAGTAGGTCTTTGAACTGGTCATCATTCATTTGTGGGCGTGTCTGCATCCGGGAAGCTGGCTCCTCTCGCTGCTGCTAGAGACAGGCACAATGCATCCATCGACATGAGGGTACGCATTGAACTATTTGAAATCAGTAACTGGGTGCCAGCTAGATGGATGACAATTGTTAAGGAGTTCTGTAACATCACGATGTGTCAGCTTTCAGTGGCAAGTAAGCAGGTTACGATGGTTTTATTTATACACCCATGTGCGTTAGGTTTCTGACCACCGAGTGGCTAGACTTAAATTAATGTGAGGTACTTAAAGAGGCTGCTCAGTCCCATGTCGGGCACCCATGGATCATTTTGTTAATACATTACAACGTTTAACACAGACATAAATAATGCCATATTTCATTTGTGCCGAAAATAATGCTGTAAAATTTTCAACATTTTTATGTCACTTGAAATGCACGTGATGTACAGTAGAAATCTGTTTTATTTAGTTGTGTCGTTCCATCGAAAACGATGCCTCCCTAAAGCCAAGAACCGCACGCGCTCTATGACTACCTCGCTATTGATGTGTATGCGTCCGCTTAGATTACAAAATGGAGTTTTCTCAAAATCTTCACTTATTAAACACGAGCCCGACGAAAAGGAAGGGTAATTTCCGATAACACAAATGGCGACGGCCGAAGTCAGGAGATATTTTCAGAGACCGCAGCGCCGCGTAGCTACTGAAAGTCTGACAACTTTAAACGTTTGATTTCCAAGGTACGGTTGCCAAGCAACAACCTCGTTACAAATATGGAGCTTAACAGTCTCTTTAATGGGAAACTGAAACGTTTTAACACATTGGCTCAAAGTTGTTTCTAATGCCATTCGTAACATGCATCCATAATGACATTTCTTCACAAAATGGTCGTATTGACCGGAATACGGTTATGGGTACGAGCTGTCCAGGTTATTCTACCTCGTTCATACGAGGCTTCTTCTGATGTGATCTGAAGATCCGTAGACAAGGTGTTTGGGTAGAAGGAGGTGTGATCTGAAGATCCGTAGACGATGTGTTTGGGTAGAAGGAGGTGTGATCTGAAGATCCGTAGACGATGTGTGATCTGAAGATCCGTAGACGATGTGTTTGGGTAGAAGGAGGTGTGATCTGAAGATCTGTAGACGATGTGTTGGGTAGAAGGAGATGTGATCTGAAGATCCGTAGACGATGTGTTTGGGTAGAAGGAGATTTGATCTGACAATCCGTAGACGATGTGTTTGGGTAGAAGGAGGTGCAATCAGCTGAGTCGTAACAAACGTTGTATCGCACAAATAATGCAGACTGAACCGACCATTGAAGTCACTGTAATGATGGTGGTCAGGTGGAAAGCAATGCTTTGAACTCAACTTAAAGCCAAACGGTGACTATATGAAGAAATTATTTTCAGATATCCGTTAAGCATATCAAGTTGAACATCAGTGTTCAAATATTCCCTGCAAGCCCCAGACCACTGGGCGATGGAACGAAATATCTACGTTTGGTAGGACTTAACTCCCCTGGATGATGGGGTGGTACATTTACGAGAGGTAGGACTTTACTCCCCTGGATGATGGGGGTGGTACATTAACGAGAGGTAGGACTTTACTCCCCTGGGAGATGGGTTGGGTATTTCTAAGTGAGGTAGGACTTAACTTCCCTGGGAGATGGGGTGGGTATTTCTAAGTGAGGTAGGACTTAATTTCCCTGGGAGATGGGGTGTGGGTATTTCTAAATGAAGTAAAATGTTACTCCCCGTGGATAAGATATGAGCCATATAGCAGCCCTCTCCCTGGGGACGCCACTTGTGGTAGTATTCCCATCATTTATGTCTCTTCCCCCGTGCCCGACAGATTCCCTCATGAAGCGCCTGGCATATGTTGCTATGATAGCACGTGTCAGTCGTGGCGCTGGCGATTTTCTCCGTTCTCCGCTTGTTTGGCTTTTGTTTGCATTTAACTCCCAGCTCGGGTTTCTAGATAAGCGAGATTTTTTCCATTACTACTCAAAACACGAAAATACTATATATTTGACATTTGGACGGTTTTAAGGAAGTCGCAGAAATTTGGACGAACAAATCCCACTCGCTCACTGAGAGAAATGAGCCGACAGGACGTGCACGAGCGGAGAACGTCCCGCGGTGATTGTTGGCGTCGTGGGTGGTCATGACATGCGCCCTATCAAGTCACGTAACGCATGCGCAACAGATAGTAAGGATTCATGACCAGGAGATTATGTAATGCTGTTGGTCTAAACTGATGCGATAAAAGAGGCATTCATTTAGCCTAATCATTGCAGCCATAGCCATAGCTAGAACGAGGTATGAATCAGCAGTGAGCGTGGCGTATGGGGAGTTGGGGTGGGTAGCGTGGCGTATGGGGAGATGGGATGAGATGTGGGGCAGTGATGATGTGGGGCAGTGATGATGTGGGGCAGTGATGATGTGGGTTTGTGTTGATGTGGGGTAGTGATGATGTGGGGCAGTGATGATGATGTGGGGCAGTGATGATGTGGGGTAGTGATGATGTGGGGTTGTGATGATGTGGGGTAGTGATGATGTGGGGTAATGATGATGTGGGGTAGTGATTACGTGGGTTTGTAATGATGTGGGGTAGTGATGATGTGGGGCAGTGATGATGTGGGGTTGTGATGATGTTGGCTAGTGATGATGTTGGTTGGTGATGATGTGGGTAGTGATGATGTGGGGTAGGGATGTTGTTGGTTGGTGATGTGGGTGTGATGGGTGGGTTGGTGATGATGTGGGGTAGTGATGTGGGGGGTGTGGGTGATGATGTGGGGTAGGTAGTGATGTGGGGTAGTGATGATGTGGGGTAGTGATGATGTTGGGTGATGTGGGGTAGTGATGATGTGGGGTAGTGATGATGTGGGGTAGTGATGATGTTGGGTGGTGATAATGTGGGGTAGTGATGATGTGGGGTAGTGATGATGTGGGGTAGTGATGATGGGTGGTGGTAGATGATGGGTAGTGATGATGTGGGGTAGTGATGATGTGGGGTAGTGATGATGTTGGGTGGTGATAATGTGGGGTAGTGATGATGTGGGGTAGTGATGATGTGGGGCAGTGAGATAAGTGAATACAATTCGTGCCGCTCTGCTCATAACTTACTTATCGTTGTCTCGGTTAGATTCTACAACTCGTCCCTCCCTTTTCATTACTGGCTGTGGAGGTGGGCGAGCTGACAGACTGCTGTACGTCACTATGGGTTACGGGATGAGCTGTTGTTCCATCTCGCATTACCCCGAGCCCTTCCATTAGCGGCCGTGTAAACATGCGCAGCTGTCCGCATCCTACCTCATGACTGCTGCATCCTTCATAAGTGTAGCTTTTCCCTCATGGTTCAGTGTTGACAACGCTTCTGTTAGCCGCTTCCCGTGGCGTAGTGGATAAATGATTTGTCGTTTCGGGTTCGAACCCAAGGTGTGAAAATCACGGATAATCGCGTCAAATGGTGGTTTACTTCTCTGAAGTGGAGTTGTCCAAGCATAACAATCGTCCTCATCTATCACAATCGTTCTCACCAATCACAATCGTCCTCACCAATCACAGTCGCGATATCACCTCGTTGTTGAAATTGACGTTAAACCCCAATGTTACATACTAGCTTTCCTAAATCTGTTGATGTAGCCATGTTTTCCTTAGCTCCGGTCGTAACGGTAACGTCTTGTAGGGCTATGTTTTCCTTTGCTTATCTGTTGTGTTTTTGACAAGGTCCACCTTTGTCATTAACCGAAACCACATTTCCTGCGTGCTCAAAGCGCTCTTTAGCAATTCCTTATTACATAATGCATGATCTTCATAGATGTCATATCATTGTTCTCAGCTGCGACTTTGTCACAGTGAAATTGATCGGTCGATTACCTACGGCCGATCACTGCCGATTACACGGCCGATTACCTACGGTCGATCACCTACGGCCGAATAACTACGGCAGATCACGGTCGATCACCCAATGTCGATCACCTACGGCTGATTACCTACGGCCGATCACGGCCGATCACCTACGGCCGATCACGGCCGATTACCTACGGCCGATTACCTACGGCTGATCGCGGCCGATCACCTACGGCCGATCACCTACGGCCGATTGTCTTCGGTCGACTAATGTGTTCAGTTTACTGCCGATTCCTAGGTGACTACCTTTGCTCAGTGGATCACCTGTGCTGAGGTGACTTCACTTCTAGTGGTCAGTAGCCTACCTATTGTCATTTGACTACCTAGCTAAGTTGACTACCTGTGCAAAGTTGATTTCCTTTTTGTTAGATGCCTCCCTGCACCAAGCTGACTACTTGTGCTAAGTTGACCTCTTGTTCTGAGTTGGCTACATGCGCCGAGTTTACTAGCTGGGCTATGTTTACTAACTATGCTATCTGAACAAAGTTAACTATGTGCGCTGAGTTTATTACCTACTCTAAGTTAACGACCTATGCTTAGTTGATAAAAAGTTGACTACCTGCGCCAAGTTGACTACCTGCATTTGACTGACTAGCTACCTATGCTAAGTTGACTGCCTATGCTTAGTTGACTGCCTATGCTAAGTTGACTGCCTATGCCAGGTTGTCTACCTAAGTTAAGTTGTCTACCTGAGCTAAGTTGATTACCTGTAGTCAGGCGACTTCCTGTGCTCTGTTGATTATCAAAGGTCAGGTGACTTTCTGTGCTCTGTTGATTATCAAAGGTCAGGTGACTTTCTGTGCTCTGTTGATTATCAAAGGTCAGGCGACTTTCTGTGCTCTGTTGATTATCAAAGGTCAGGTGACTTTCTGTGCTCTGTTGATTATCAAAGGTCAGGTGACTTTCTGTGCTCTGTTGATTATCTATGGTCAGGTGACTTCCTGTGCTCTGCTGATTATCAAAGGTCAGGTGACTTTCTGTGCTCTGTTGATTATCTATGGTCAGGTGACTTCCAGTGCTCCATCTGTGGTCAACCTATATCATGCTTTTTTGGGCTTCTAATATTGAAATGAAAGAGTGAGATATCAGCATTTTGTCATGTTTCCAACTGTCAAACACTATCTTCCTCATAACTTATGAATGTCATGTCATGACTGTCTAAGATCCTCACAAATGTACTGCTTTTCTGTAACCAGTTGACCAGAGAGACATCGTGTGGATTCGGGAAGCGCTTCCGTGCCGTCGACTGCCTGGATTCCAGTTCGACGCCAGTTCCCCAAGCATTTTGTGATTATCACATCAATGGTAAGATTTCGGATGAGGAATTCCAAAGGTGCCCCTTTCTGTCTATGACAGTAAGGAAATATGACAGATAATTGTACTCATTTTTAGTCCCTCATGACTTACCTGTAAATGAGTGTAATGCAGCCGGTACGACTTACCTGTAAATGAGTGTAATGCAGCCGGTGGTACGACGACTTACCTGTAAATGAGTGTAATGCAGCCGGTGGTACGACTTACCTGTAAATGAGTGTAATGCAGCCGGTGGTACGACGACTTACATGTAAATGAGTGTAATGCAGCCGGTGGTACGACGACTTACATGTAAATGAGTGTAATGCAGCCGGTGGTACGACGACTTACCTGTAAATGAGTGTAATGCAGCCGGTGGTACGACGACTTACCTGTAAATGAGTGTAATGCAGCCGGTGGTACGACGACTTACCTGTAAATGAGAGTGTAATGCAGCCGGTGGTACGACGACTTACCTGTAAATGAGTGTAATGCAGCCGGTGGTACGACGACTTACCTGTAAATGAGTGTAATGCAGCCGGTGGTACGACGACTTACCTGTAAATGAGTGTAATACAGCCGGTGGTATGACGACTTACCTGTAAATGAGTGTAATGCAGCCGGTGGTACGTTTTGGTATATATGCGGATATTATAGTTTGAGTGGAAGTTCACATGGAGCCGACTTTGAGTATATACCGACTCGACTGGAAGCACTATGTGGGCGCTCGATAGCCTTGGCTACAAATATCCTCAATACAGCTTACGATTCATGTAACAGCCCCCTGAAGTGAATAAATTACATATATCTCTGATTACTCCAGATTTCTACTGGTGCAGTGCCGGCAAATAGATTCAATATGAGTCATTTATTCGCGCTGTAGCTATAACTAGCATACCACAAGAGAAATCGTACCAGCAGATCTCGACAGTATTATCTACCTATGAACTCCGGTGCCACTTTTGATCGAATGCACAGCATTATCGCTAAACAAAACATCCAACTAATACCACAGACAACCCGATCCATATCGAAACTGCTTGTCTACTAAACTTATGGAATACCACATTGATTCATACCTTGCCACATTGCTTAATTATTATCTTGCCACAATATATAATTAATACCTTGCCACAGTGCTTAATTAATATCTTGCCGCATTGCTTAATCAAAACCTTGCAACAATATATAATCAATACCTCGCCACAATGTTTAATTAAAACCTTGCCACATTGCTAAATTGATGCCTTGCCAAAATATCTAACTAATAACTTGCCACAGTGCTTTATAAATACCTTGCTACATTGCTTAATTAATATCTTGCCACAATGCTTAATAAATACTTTGCAACATTGCATAATTAATACCTTGCCAAAATATCCAATTAATACCTTACCACAATGCATAATTCATACCTTGCCATATTGCTTAAATAATACCTTGCCACAATGCCTAATTAATACCTTGCAACATTGCTTAATTAATACCATGACACAATGCCTGATTTATACCATGCCACATTGCTTGAATCAAACCATGCTGTAATGTTTACCATCAATTATGCTACATTGCATAGTTTTGTACCACATTGATCATTTGGTGGTACACTCACAATGCTAAGTGATCATTTGGTGGTACAATCACAATGCTAAGTGATCATTTGGTGGTACACTCACAATACTAAGTGATCATTTGGTGGTAGTCTCACAATGCTAAGTGATCATTTGGTGGTACACTCACAATACTAAGTGATCATTTGGTGGTAGTCTCACAATGTTAAGTGATCATTTGGTGGTAGTCTCACAATGCTAAGTGATCATTTGGTGGTACACTCACAATACTAAGTGATCATTTGGTGGTAGTCTCACAATGCTAAGTGATCATTTGGTGGTACACTCACAATACTAAGTGATCATTTGGTGGTAGTCTCACAATGCTAAGTGATCATTTGGTGGTACACTCACAATACTAAGTGATCATTTGGTGGTAGTCTCACAATGGTAAGTGATCAAGTGATCATTTGATGGTACTCTCACAATGCTAAGTGACCCATTCGGTGGTTCTCTCACAATGGTAAGTGATCATTTGGCGGTACACTCACAATGCTAAGTGATCATTTGGTGGTACACTCACAATGCTAAGTGATCATTTGGTGGTACACTCACAATGCTAAGTGATCATTTGGTGGTACACTCACAATGCTAAGTGATCATTTGGTGGTACACTCACAATACTAAGTGACCATTCGGTGGTACTCTCACAATGGTAAGTGATCATTTGGTGGTACTCTCACAATGCTAAGTGACCATTCGGTGGTACTCTCACAATGGTAAGTGATCATTTGGTGGTACACTCACAATGCTAAGTTATCAGTGATCACATTTGGTGGTACACTCACAATACTAAGTGACCATTCGGTGACTCTCACATTCGGTGATCATTGGTGGTCTACTCACAATGGTAAGTGATCATTTGGTGGTACACTCACAATGCTAAGTGATCATTTGGTGGTACACTCACAATGCTAAGTGATCATTTGGTGGTACACTTACAATGCTAAGTGATCATTTGGTGGTACATTCACAATGGTAAGTGATCATTTGGTGGAACACTCACAATTCTAAGTGATCATTTGGTTGTACACTCCCAATGCTAAGTGACCATTTGGTGGTACTCTCACAATGCTAAATGATCATTTAGTGGCACTTTCAATATGCTCGACTGCATTACAGAAACGATGATCATTTTATGCTAGTAATTCAGCCTTGCGTTCATCGACAGTGTGGCCTCCCAATATAAATCACCACAACAAATATTACAGCATCTATGCTCAACTTTTACCGCTGGTTATAGGTCATTACATCAGCGCTCAGCAATGCAGAGTCTCGTACCTCAGCCTCAGTGATTGAATTATAAAAAACAGTGAAAGTGCCTAACATGTATCACAGAGCTGAATGTATACCACAGTCACAGTGCTTAACGTATGTTGCTGTCAAAATACATTCCACAGAGCTATACGTAACATACTCCACAGCCAGAGAGTAAAACATAACATATACCACAACCACAGAAATATACATTACATACACCACAGCCAGAGAGTAAAACATAAAATATACCACAACCACAGAGATATACATTACATGCACCACAGCAAGAGAGTAAAACATAACATATACCACAACCACAGAGATATACATTACATACACCACAGCCAAGAGAGTAAAACATAACATATACCACAACCACAGAGATATACATTACATACACCACAGCCAGAGAGTAAAACATAACATATACACACCAGAGATATACATTACATACACCACAGCCAGAGAGTAAAACATAACATATACCAGAGATATACATTACATACACCACAGCCAGAGAGTAAAACATAACATATACCACAACCACAGAGATATACATTACATACACCACAGCCAGAGAGTAAAACATAACATAACATATATAACCCACAGAGATATACCGAGATATACATTGCATACACCACAGCCAGAGAGTAAAACATAACATATACCACAACCACAGAGATATACAGAGATATACATTACATACATTACATACACCACAGCCAGAGACATAACATAAAACATAACATATACCACAACCACAGAGATATACATTGCATACACCACAGCAAGAGAGTAAAACATAACATATACCACAACCACAGAGATATACATTACATACACCACAGCCAGAGAGTAAAACATAACTTATACCACAACCACAGAGCTATACATAACAAACACCACAGCCTGAGAGCTATAACATAACATTTACCACAACCATAGAGGTATACATAATATATACCACAGCCGCAAAGCTATACATAACATACGCCTCAGCCACATAGCTATACACAACATACACCACAGCCACAGAGTTATACATAACACAGCTGGTTGGGCTCAACTTATACAACAACCCGTTTGCCCAGAATGGTCACGTTGATTGTGCGGGTGAAGAGTCAATGACTGGATGTTCCTTTGATTCCAGCTTTATCCAACGAGAAATCAACGCCCAATGAGGATGAGGATTGTCTGTTGCCATGCGACTGTCTCGTAGGTCCGTGGTCACCATGGGGACCTTGTTCGCAGACCTGCAGTAAGGGGTCACAGGATATGGGTGGTTACCAGACGCGGTCACGTGGTGTCGTGCAAGAAGCAGTTCGTGGAGGAGTGGTGTGTCCAGAGTTAATACAGAGGAAGAGTTGTCAACTCTCCATTCTACCTCCTTGTCCAAGGTAAAGGCAATGCAGCTCCTACTCATGAGTAACCCTATATTTTTCTTTTTCCGTTTGCTCCAAGCGGGCCGTCTCTGAACACTGTAGACAATGTCACATACAGATATATCTGGAGGTTGGGTGAATGGCGGGAATGTGAAATGGAGAGGTCGACGAGCCAGATGCCTTGCGGAGCGGGGATGCAGACACGCTGGGTGTATTGCACACAGGAACAAGATCCCCTGTATCGCCCCTGTATCGCCCCGTAGAGGACCTGCTATGTGTACAACGTAAGTAACTCCTTGCATACATGGTTAGCCCATATAAGGGCATATTCACTCCTATAGGGTGGGGCGGGGGTGTGCTCTACGCACTCAGCATTACAATAAGGACAAGAGACGGACGTCAAGCTGTGATTGATCCCAAAAGTGTGTGTATTTGGGGAAGCTAGCTCCCAGTTCTCTACTGGGAGTGTGTGTATTGGGGAAAGCTAGCTCCCAGTTCTCTACTGGGAGTGTGTTTATTTGGGGAAGCTAGCTCCCAGTTCTCTACTGGGAGTGTGTTTATTTGGGGAAGCTAGCTCCCAGTTCTCTACTGGGAGTGTGTGTATTGGGGAAGCTAGCTCCCAGTTCTGTACTGTGAGTGTGTGTATTTGGGGAAGCTGCTCCCTGTTCTATACTGGATGTATGTGTTTGAAACTGCTGGATCTTGGTTTGT
Source organism: Urechis unicinctus (assembly GCA_034190875.2). Taxonomy (NCBI): domain Eukaryota; kingdom Metazoa; phylum Annelida; class Polychaeta; order Xenopneusta; family Urechidae; genus Urechis; species Urechis unicinctus. Next base: position 71,212,283 of record CM067358.1, on the reverse strand, counting down.
TTTGATACTGTGGGTGTGTGTATTTGAGGTGGCTAGTTCCTGGATGTGTTTATTTGGGAAAGCTAATTCCGTTGTACGGATGTGTTCATTTAGGAATGCTAATTCCGTAGTATGGATGTGTTTATTTGGGAAAGCTAATTCCGTTGTACGGATGTGTTTATTTGGGAAAGCTAAATCCGTAGTATGGATGTGTGTATTTGGGAAAGCTAATTCCGTAGTACGGATGTGTTTATTTGGGAAAGCTAATTCCGTAGTACGGATGTGTTTATTTAGGAAAGCTAATTCCGTAGTATGGATGTGTTTATTTGGGAATGCTGATTCCGTAGTACGGATGTGTTCATTTAGGAAAGCTAATTCCGTTGTACGGATGTGTTTATTTGGGAAAGCTAATTCCATAGTACGGATGTGTTTATTTGGGAAAGCTAATTCCGTAGTATGGATGTGTTTATTTGGGAAAGCTAATTCCGTAGTACGGATGTGTTTATTTGGGAAAGCTAATTCTGTAGTAAAACGTGTTTATTTGAACGAGCAGATTCCTGGTTCTATAGCAACACAAGCGGCGTCATGAAGCCAGCCGAAGAACGCGCGTGCCAAGTGTCGTGTCCTCGTCATTGTGAACTGGGCGAGTGGCAGGCGTGGTCCGACTGCTCCCAGTCGTGCGGACGTGACGGAGTCAGACGGAGGTCGGTCACGTGACATGACATCCCTGGTCTATTGTTTCTTTAAATGCTTAGTCATAAAGAGACGCATACGAATTGAAGCTTTGGCAATGTTTGATGTGGATGCGTTAGAATCAAGCCAGTTCTTGTGGAGCCATTTGGTGAGGGGGAGACGTGTGGCATTAATATGGAGACCAAGCCATGTGAAGCCACACCCTGTTCCTGGTGGCATATAGGTACATATATGAAATCCTAACAGCTTACAGCTGTAGTCGAACTATTAATTGAGTGTTTACCAGACAACTGTAATCCCACTAGTTATCGAGTGTTTACCAGACAACTGTAATCACACTAGTTATCGAGTGTTTACCAGACAACTGTAATCACACTAGTTATCGAGTGTTTACCAGACAACTGTAATCACACTAGTTACCGAGTGTTTACCAGACAACTGTAATCACACTAGTTATCGAGTGTTTACCAGACAACTGTAATCACACTAGTTATCGAGTGTTTACCAGACAACTGTAATCACACTAGTTATCGAGTGTTTACCAGACAACTGTAATCACACTAGTCATCGAGTGTTTACCAGACAATTTTAATCACACTAGTTATCGAGTGTTTACTAGACAAACTATTAAGAGTAATCACATTTATTGACTTTGCATGTGTTTACAAGACGATTGTGATCATATTTGACTAATTCGTGGCTGCTTAACGACGGGTTATTGCGATTATTCGTGACGCAGCGAGCCTCGTTTATCTGTGTTCTACCATGGGTTATCGTACAGGTAGTTGGAGTCGTTGTTTTGTGAATGGTCAGAAGGAAGCGTGCGCAACCGGAAGTCAGCAGCGCACGGTGTACTGTATGTCGGCCCTAGGCGCCTACCTGCCCGACCACAACTGTTCATCGGTAGGTATTCACCCCACACTCATGGTAGGTAATCACCCCACCCTCACGGTAGCTATTCACCCCACCCTCACGCTAGGTATTCACCCTACCTTCACGGTAGGTATTCACCCCACCCTCACGGTAGCTATTTACCCCACCCTCACGCTAGGTATTCACCCTACCTTCACGGTAGGTATTCACCCCACACTCACGATAGGTATTCACCCCACACTCATGGTAGGTATTCACCCCACCCTCACGGTAGGTAATCACCCCACCCTCACGGTAGGTAATCACCCCACCCTCACGGTAGGTATTCACCCTACCCTCGGGTTTGGTTGGTGATAAGATGGCAATAGCCTGCTGATACAGTGTTCATCGAATGATAATTATGACCATATACCGGATAAAGAGATGAGTGCCTCAATGTTATTTACTGTTATTCAACCAGCAACAATAAATGGTCATGATTACGTTCGTTTTAGCCGCGTCCTTTGTCGACGAGGTCTTGTCACGTACCGTGCGATGATGATTGTCCGGTGACGACGTGGTCGACCTGGGCACCCTGCTCCGTAACGTGTGGTGCACGCGGCGGTGTCCAAACCAGGACCAGGTCTCTGCTAGGTAGGCCTCTTCAAATCGTAACTATAGCACCAGCTCATGTCACCATTGTCATTGTTTCCATTCGATCTGTTCATCAAAAGAAACGCAGTGATGTCGCAACAATTATTCTCGGCCCGCCATAATGTTGTTCGTTACCCGTGCAGCGAGTGGAACAAGCGACTTGGCATGTTTACAAAACGACGAGTTGTCCCAGCAGCAGGTATGTGGTAAGAAAGCGTGTGTGAGCTACGGATGGCAGGTGTCCGCTTGGTCGCCGTGCCTCACCACGCAGACCAACGCAACCAGCCACGATTGCGCCACCAACACAGGCAGACAAACAAGAGACGTCTTCTGCGAAAGGGGCAACGGTGAGAGCAATACTCAAAGCATGGCAAACTGCAGTATAATTTTTTATAAATCATGGCTACGTTAGTATGATACTCAATTAAAGCATGTCAAACGTCAGTATCATAATCAAAGCATGACAAACGTCAGCATGATACTCGAAGCATGGTAAACGTCAGTATGATACTATGCTCAAAGCATGGCAAACGTCAGTGTGATACTCAAAGCATGGCAAACGTCAGTATGATACTCAAAGCATGGCAAACGTCAGTATGATACTCAAAGCATTATAAACGTCAGTATGATACTCAAAGCATGGCATACGCCAGTATGATACTCAAAGCATGACAAACGTCGCCAGTATGATACTCAAAGCATGACGAAGGTCATTATAATATTCAAAGCATGGCAAACGTCAGTATGATACTCGAAGCATTACAAATGTCAGTATGATACTCAAAGCATGACAAACGTCAGTATGATACTTGAAGCATGGTAAACGTCAGTATGATACTTAAAGCATGGCATACGTCAGCGTGATGCTCAAAGCATGACATACGTCAGTGTGATGCTCAAAGCATGGCAAACGTCAGTATGATACTCAAAGCATGGAAAACGTCAGTGTGATACTCAAAGTATGGCAAACGTCAGTATGATACTCGAAGCATGGCAAACATCAGTGTGATACTCAAAGCATGACAAACGTCAGTATGATACTCAAAGCATGGCAAACATCAGTATGATACTCAAAGCATGGCATACGCCAGTATATTACTCAAAGCATGACAAACGTCAGTATGATACTTAAAGCATGACATACGTCAGCGTGATGCTCAAAGCATGACATACGTCAGTGTGATACTCAAAGCATGGCAAACGTCAGTGTGATACTCAAAGCATGGCATACGCCAGTATGATACTCGAAGCATGACAAACGTCAGTATGATACTCAAAGCATGGCATAAGTCAGTGTGATGCTCAAAGCATGGCTAACGTCAGCGTTATGCTCTCAAAGCATGACATACGTCAGTGTGATGCTCAAAGCATGGCAAACGTCAGTATGATACTCAAAGCATAGCAAACGTCAGCGTGATACTCAAAGTCAGTATGATACTCAGGACATACGCCAGTATCGTCAGTATGATACTCAAAGCATGGCATAAGTCAGTGTGATGCTCAAAGCATGGCTAACGTCAGTATGATACTCGAAACATGACAAACGTCAGTATGATACTCAAAGCATGGCAAACGTCAGTATGATACTCAAAGCATGGCAAACGTCAGTATGATACTCAAAGCATATAAACGTCAGTATGATACTCAAAGCATGGCATACGCCAGTATGATACTCAAAGCATGACAAACGTCGCCAGTATGATACTCAAAGCATGACGAAGGTCATTATAATATTCAAAGCATGGCAAACGTCAGTATGATACTCGAAGCATTACAAATGTCAGTATGATACTCAAAGCATGACAAACGTCAGTATGATACTTGAAGCATGGTAAACGTCAGTATGATACTTAAAGCATGACAAACGTCAGCGTGATGCTCAAAGCATGACATACGTCAGTGTGATGCTCAAAGCATGGCAAACGTCAGTATGATACTCAAAGCATGGCAAACGTCAGTGTGATACTCAAAGTATGGCAAACGTCAGTATGATACTCGAAGCATGGCAAACATCAGTGTGATACTCAAAGCATGGACAAACGTCAGTATGATACTCAAAGCATGGCAAACATCAGTATGATACTCAAAGCATGGCATACGCCAGTATATTACTCAAAGCATGACAAACGTCAGTATGATACTTAAAGCATGACATACGTCAGCGTGATGCTCAAAGCATGACATACGTCAGTGTGATACTCAAAGCATGGCAAACGTCAGTGTGATACTCAAAGCATGGCATACGCCAGTATGATACTCGAAGCATGACAAACGTCAGTATGATACTCAAAGCATGGCATAAGTCAGTGTGATGCTCAAAGCATGGCTAACGTCAGCGTTATGCTCAAAGCATGACATACGTCAGTGTGATGCTCAAAGCATGGCAAACGTCAGTATGATACTCAAAGCATAGCAAACGTCAGCGTGATACCCAAAGCATGACATACGCCAGTATCGTCAGTATGATACTCAAAGCATGGCATAAGTCAGTGTGATGCTCAAAGCATGGCTAACGTCAGTATGATACTCGAAACATGACAAACGTCAGTATGATACTCAAAGCATGGCAAACGTCAGTATGATACTCAAAGCATGGCAGACGTCAGTGTGATACTTTCATTATATTCACGGTATAAGGAGAAATTATTGCCAGAACCGGTAACCAAGGCAATGCAAGCAGTCATTCAGTGGCAGGTGGCTTGGTAGTGTCGTGCGTCGGCACACCTTGACCGTGGCTGATGCCAATGAAGGGGGGCGTAATCCATATCCATCTGTATTCCTCTACTGTCATTTGTACGTCCTGCTATTTATTGAACATCATCCTGAGGGTGGCTGTCCGCTCAGATCCCGTGGAAGTCGCGTCAGATGAGTTGTGTTCACATGGCGCTCCGCCAATCACAGAACGGATATGTACGCCACCCTGCCCACGTGACTGCGAGCTGAGTGAGTGGAGCGAATGGTCAGCATGCAGTCATGACTGTGGTCGTCATAGCGTCAAGGTGCGCAGTCGTCGGATCCAGCGTCTGTCTCAGCACGGCGGGTCTCAGTGCCCCGGCAGAGCAGACAGCAACGGTCAGTTCCTGCCCTGTAAATACACCTCTCACCATTTCTAGGTTTCATTCAAACTCTGTATGGTTTGCAACTGAATAAACATTCATCATGTGAACTACAATCATCCGGCTAACCATTACCCTACCCCCCCCCCCCCCCACCTACCCCCGCACCCACCCCACCTACTCCGCGGTCTCTGTGGACCTCATGCGACTATAAGTGAAATAAGTTCAATTCGAACATTCACTTATGTGTGATATGGGGCCTTCAAGGGCGGGGTACGTATGAATAAATAAGAAACGATGTCGTAGTATTATTTAAAACTAAAGCCCTTATTATCTGATGAAATTAGTTGGAATTCAATAGAAATGTATCATTAAGAATCTGCAATAATATCATTTTCCTCTTACAAAACCCCGAACAATTCTGACAGACTTTGATTTCATAAACAGAGATCGGCACGTTCGATGAGAAATTGTTGTATATCGTACGATATGTGACTCGCGCAGGGCTTGTGGTACAAGAGAAACAATGCAAGAACCTGCCCGAATGCGAAGTCCTCACCTGGTTCTCCGGGGACTGGAGCGTGTGTCAACCAAACAGCGCATGTGGCTACGGTTCACAGCGCCGCCATGTGGCATGCACCAGCTCCACGAACGCGGAAAACAACCGTCGACTTGGTAACGCCACAAATAACACAAAAATGAAAATATAAATCATCAACTATCCACCTAGCGTCTTTGTGACGTCACAAATATAAATCGTCAACTATCTACATAGCCTCCTTTTGACGTTACAAATATAAATCTTCAACTATCCACATTTTTTTGAGCGTTTAGCTTCAGTAACTTTGATGTAAACTAGGTTTAAGGGCTGTCCGTCTAATTTTTACCCTGATATAACCTTATGATCTAGCTGACTGTTTGGCGGCGGGGCTTGTGAACCCCCCACCGGAAGAGAGGCCCTGCTTCGTCCCATGTCCAGGAGACTGCATCCTCACTCAGTGGTCATCGTTCACGCCCTGTAATCAGACGTGCGGAAATGAACCTCGAACGCGCCTGCGTACTCGCCAGCTGCTCAATCCGGGTGAGTCACTAAGCGGCCAGCTACGTCACTATAGAAATGAGAAGTTTCACATCGGGTTCTCGTGGTGAATTTCTTTGTCAAGGAATATTCCACTACATCTAATGATGGTTGCTTTAATCAGATACAGAGGACACGCCACAGTTGTCGGTCATGTCTTGGTCACTTGCTTTATGATTAAAAACGTTATGATGTTCAGATGCATTACTGACTTTCGACGAGATGTGTCCGCATCTGGCCAACGCGGCGCTGCGAGAGACAGAGGCATGTGACCCTGTGACCTGTCCTAGTTACACATGGGAGAGTGGGCGGTGGGGAACTTGCACGCCCCTTGCTCAGCACAGTAAGCCAGTCTTCAGGGTTTTTTTAGCTGTTGTGTTATATTGCAAACACAGTTACAATATTTGTACAAAAACAAACATATTCAGAACCCTTAGTTTTCGCTCGAGTATGCAATATGTTTCCTTCATATCGCCTGTGTTTAACTGGCTTTGCGTGCGATGTGATCTATTTGATTTGTCCTCTCACAATCAGGACCAGTGGCCTCTTGTTTACTGGTTGCTTTTTTGCTGCGATAATAGATGAGTCGCAGATGCAACGTGATTGTGGTCATGGCATGAAGAGACGTCACGTCTTCTGTCTCCGTGGTGACGGAACGCATGTCCCCACACACCATTGTGACGACGGCGGCTCCATGCCTGTGCGGGAAACGCCTTGTGACATCACCTGCCCACAGAACTGTAATACTACACCCTGGTCGGCGTGGACTTCTTGCTCCAGGGACTGCGGCAATGGTTTGCAATTTTGAACATGCTGTGAAATGTAGGGACAGCGATCAGAATCTTGCAGAATGATTCATAAAGATATGAACTGATCTTTGATCATCAGGGACGAAGACGCGTTGGAGGGAGGTCCGTCAGTTCAATTCCTCCAGGGGTCGCCCTTGTCCCCATCTGGAGGAGACGATTCGCTGTGAGAGGCTGCCATGTGAGATGCTTGAGTGGCATGTAGGTCAGGTTAGTCCCCAGCGCCCTCTCTCATTCTTCTGTATAATCAAAATCCACCTACAATCGTGTGTAGTTACTTGATTGAACAACTTTTATTTGCAGGGAAAGATGAATTTTATTCGTTAAACTATTACTGGTAAGATTTCTTAGGTTAGTGTTTTCCTAGGGTTGAGACTGTTGTCATTTTCGTTTGGAAACAGTATGGGGAGTGTGAGCCGCACAACGGACAACAATGTGGTCCTGGAAATCAGCGGCGCATCGTTCAATGTCTAGCCGGCCCCATGTTCCATGACCTGTGCGAACTCTACAGCCCCAGACCCTCTGCGTCGGTTGCATGCGACAAACCGTGTTCAAATGACTGTCACATGGGCGAGTGGTCGCAGATGAGTTCGTGTTCGTGCGGTCCAACACGATCTGTGTGGTACCGTACACGGGAAGTACTCCTGCCTCCCAAAGTCGCCGGCAAACCGTGCGGACCAACGAACGATACGGAGCCTTGCTTTTGTTGGAAGTACACTCTGTCGCTAGGCAACTGGACCACGTGTAAGCCTGACAACCGAGGCGCTGACTGCGGTCTGGGTAAGCTTTTATGTTTACACTGTGCATTCATTTTATCTCAGTGTTCATCGTCAAAACTGCAAATTTGTCGGCGTAGATTATTAAAATTTTTCTCTTGAAAACATTGCAGGTGTGCGCAGGAGACACTTGGAGTGTTTACGCGACGACAACCTGCCTGTCACGTTAGACCGGTGCATTCTGGACCCTGACTTCGACTTCCGCCTCTTCAACATGAGCTTGGAGGAGCCATGCGAGGTGGTGTGCGCCAGAGATTGCCAGCTGAGTCCGTTCACGGACTGGAGCGGATGTGACGCGGCTTGCGGCGTCCGCGCCATGAAAGCGCGCAAACGGGATGTTGTCATGCCACCCAATGAAATGGGGAGAAAGTGCCCGGCTGAGGACGAACTCATGCAGGTAACTCTATCGCAAAACGCCTGACTGTCCAGAAGGCCTGTCATTCTCATCCACACCTCACTGTAAGCGACGAGCTTGTATGAGCTTCTAGTACGATGCTACTTCTGTGAAGTCTTCCAGTTCAATGAAACCTGACGAAGCGGTGAAGCTAGGTTGCTTGGTCTGTTGAACAACATGACACAATGGTTCATCCTGCCTTGAGCCGTTTTTACTAGCTCTTTCGAACTAAGTACGGGAGCATGCACTCCCTCTTAGTTCTGGCGTCCAACGATAATTCCCGACATAAGTCAACGGAATTATCAAGAGTTCCGCTGCTTTACCTAGTTTTAGCTAATAAAATCAACTCACCAAACATTTATAGGAACAGAAGCTGAATTTCAGCACCAACAGTATCCTGTGAATTAGTATTTTGGCCTGAAACACACCAAACGGTAATATCTGAGCCCGACTTGGCAACATGGCGGCGAGGCGGCGGAAACTAACCAGCGGGAGGATACACCAATTGGAACATAGGCGAGACAGCTCACAAGACGCGGGTTCACAGGGACCATTTGTGGCACGAAGCTAAAAGCTAAAATGACCTTGTCTAACATGTAGAAAAGGCCATTAACATTCACTGTCGCACAAATATCACACCGAATCACGAAGAAAGCAAAGAAAACCTGGGGAAAAGGCGACAGGAATTATTAGCAATAGTTTTTGCCTATGTTCTCACCGCCTTATTTACATCGGAAGTTTCTGGGGCTGTCTGGGATATCGTCCTCCGCGCTTGTATTTCGGAAGAAAATATCACCGGTAAACTTGGAAAGTTATCGAAATATAGTTTTCCGCTGACGATAGGAATATGAAACATTATCTCGAACCGAGATAATAGATAATAATAACTTTCGACACTGATCGCCCGAAACTCGTCAGAACATGCATATTTCGTGAAAAAAGTGGTGAGTTATGGGTTGATCGAATGCATCGACCAAAAAATTTAGCTCTATCTTTGTTGAAACTCCCGACAAGCTTGATTAATTAGAACCTGACGTAAGGAATATTCTAATTAGTGCGCCACAGTCTGTGACTTACCTTATAACCAACGAAGCCGTATATAGCATCATCCACGTGTAAACCATTAAGGGTATCCATGACGAAATCAATTAACTCCCATTAAGTTAGCTGAGTTATCATATCAAACATTATGCAGCTAATGCCTGGAGAACTGCTAGTCAGTCAATCTTTTCGACTCTCAAAGAAATTAGCCTAAGTGTCTGGAAAGATTAAAGATTTCCACTTTATCAACGTAACCAGTTAATTGAACATATCTTTATGAAAAATCGTTGTCACGAGAATATTAGACAGTAACTCTTGCAGGAAGTAATATGATTCATTGTTTATGTTTGAAAAAATGCAAATGCAACATTATTTGTGAAGCGAGCAGCTCTGGTTGGTGATTGGCTTCTGCTGTTAGAAGCCCTCCGCTCAATGTCTAATAACTTTGTCGCCTTGGCCACGAAAAAAACACCCAGAATAGTTACAGCTCAAATAAGGAATATTGGTATAAAGAGGGCAGATATATATATATATATATCTATATACACGTCCGTGTTAATTATGTGTGTATCTATGTCCACATCGGTGTGTGTGTGTGTGTGTGTGTGTGTGTGTGAGCAGGTGGTCCCCTGCCGCAGCTCCCCATGCTTCACCTACTCGTGGTCACGCGGAACTTGGTCCCATTGTACCGTACCCCCGCATCAGTGCGGCCAAGGCGAGCGGAACCGCACGATGCAGTGCGTGCGGTCGGACGGCTCCCCTATGCCAGACCACAAGTGCCTCTTAGCTCACGGTAACAGACGCCAATGGCCGGGCCTCTCTTTTCTATTCCACCCGTAGTCATAGCCAAGTGATTTTGGGCAAAATGTCTAAGTATTAAGAAGAAAGGGCGTTTTAATATTGCGATAGAATTTCGATTAGTATTGCAGTGTATTCGCTCTCGTAATAGCTTTTCGATGAGTAAAATTACCTACTTTAAATATACTGATGAAATCTGACCTATCGGAGAAACCAACATAATCATTATATCTAGTGTCATCAAATACATTGGTGAAAGCCTGGAATAATGGTGTCGGGTTACCATAGACCGTTGGCGATTGAGAAAACGCATGTATACATTATCACAGTATAAATCATGCCAGGGAAAAACTAATAGACATCGTTGATGGCCATTTCGCGTTCAACCTCCACGGAGAACACTTCGTTTGAATTGGGTGTATTATTCCAGTCGTCATTTTTCGTATCTCTCGAGTTTTGAGTAGGGCGTCCATTACGACATCATTGAATAACGTCTATAGAGTCATCTGAGACGCTGGGGTGGGCGTCCATTACGATGTCATTGAATAACGTCTATAGTGCCATCTGAGACGCTGGGGTGGGCGTCCATTACGATGTCATTGAATAACGTCTATAGTGCCATCTGTGACGCTAGGGTGGGCGTCCATTACGATGTCATTGAATAACGTCTATAGAGTCATCTGAGACGCTGGGGTGGGCGTCCATTACGATGTCATTGAATAACGTCTATAGTGCCATCTGGGGTGTGCGTCCATTACGATGTCGATGCCAAGAGGAGAGGAAGTCGCATTATTCATGTCGCCTCTGAACGGGCAAGTTATTTATTGACAATTAATTTTAAGGTAAATGGGAATTAATTTTAAGGTAAATGGGAAGTCATAAAAATTATCTGTATAATTGTTATGTAATGCAATCACGAATAATATACCATCATTAACATCCCATGGTTGCAGTGAGTAGGGTTGTATGCTGATTTAGGGAGCTGTTGATTGCAGAGGTCGACCTGAGCGAGCCTGAGAAAAAGCGGTTAGATCTGCATACAGCCGAGGCTTGTGGCGTACCTTGCCCTGGAGACTGCCAGGTAACAAACCCTAATACCAGCGCCTCAGGGATCTAATGTATTAGGTTACGCAGTGTCCAGCTAACATGTAATTAATGTTATTTTCGTGAACGTGGAACGGTACAGATGACAGAATGGACGGGCTTTGGTCCGTGTTTCAAGACATGCGCAGGAGGAATAACACACGGGAAGCAATATCGATCACGTGGTATTCTTATATCCGCTTCCGGGGGAAGAAGTTGTCCAACCAGAACTGTTGAATTCAGGTTTGACAAATGTTACGACACTCTTAATCATCGTGAAGCTTTATTTTATATATCCTGTAGGCAGTTTGTCTTTTTGTCGACAGAGATTGTGACAAAAAAACAGCGGAGTGTCCCGTATTTGAGTGGCACACCGGGAATTGGGGAGGCAATGGACGCCGCAAAGTCCACTGCTTGCTGTCAAGTATGGAAACATCAACCTGGGTTTTATCTTACGTCTGTGGAATTGAGTTTCCAAAGACGATTGAAACAAGTCGATTCAGAGACTGACATAAATCCTATTGCTACTATTCTGTTGACCATGCTCTACAGCGTATATGTTGTGCCTACTATTGGAGAACAAAATTTGTAATTTGGGATGACTAGCACAGTAATTTGTCTGTGTGGATGATATTACAGGCGGCGACAAAGTAGACGGAGGCTGCATCAGCCATCTGAAGCCGTCGCATTTACTGCGCTGTACAGAGGACTGTTCCAAATATGCCTTGTGTGAAGACGGCGCCTGTAGCTGCCTGACCGGCTTCACTGGTTCGCTTCATACAACACGCTTCACATCCGGGGTCCAGTGAGCAATTCCTTTAGCATGTACAAGTGTGTATGTGTGGTTTCAGGAGACGGTCTGACATGTCTACCTGAAGCTGGCTGTGTCACCAATGACAACTGCGTACTCAATGACTCCTACTGCGACACAGTCAACCGGCGCTGTGTGTGTCCTGGTGGAAGACATCCTCGCCAAGGTGACGGGTGACAATGTCCTCTTTTAGGGCTTAGGGAGTCCTCTTTTAGGGCTTAGGGAGTCCTCTTTTAGGGCTTAGGGAGTCCTCTTCTAGGGCTTAGGGAGTCCTCTTTTAGGGCTTAGGGAGTCCTCTTTTAGGGCTTAGGGAGACTATTATATTTGTTAAAGCTACGGGGACCATTGTTGATTTCAGGCGAAGGAGGGCCATTAATCTTTTTAGGCTTTTGGGGGAAATTGTAACTTGCATATTTTCAAGTCGGCAATTATATGGATGAATCAATATAATTAGGTGTTCCCAGAACCAAGAAATGATTACAATCGACCCATTTCAACAACTCAGCAATATTAGAAAGAACATGAAAGTGTTTCAGTCACCAAAATACATTATAAAAGCCACATGCGTGCGTTGCAGTTAACTTGGTGTTTGTTGAGGTTTGTTTGTGGATGTAGACATGGTGTGTGGGCCTGTGGCGGACCGCGTGGACGACAGGGAGAGGGGCGGGGGGATGGATGCCCTCTTCGTCTACATCCTTATCGGAGCACTGGCTCTGCTCCTCCTCTGTGGCTTGGTCCTCGCCTTCCTCCTTGTCAGGTACTTCACTTGCATCGAAGTTTTTCTATCGGTAAACGCGGCACATAATTCATGCACTAATTGTACCATGCCTTGTGATGCACTTTGAAATAGGTGGAGGCGGAGACGAAAGCCGCTGAACGAGGCTCCAAATCTACGCAAAGTGGATAGTCTGGAAGCAGTGCAGATTAGCAAACAGACGCAACAGAATATAACTAACCACCATCTTGCCAACAGCACTTACATCCCCGCTGATCCAGGACTCTCAGACTCAGACCTCCACAACCCGTATCCTACCTACGTATCCAACGCTAGTGGATTTAGCAGTGTAGGGGGTAAAAATCTGGATGACGTCATATCCACGACTTCGAGCGGCGCTCCACCCAGAAAATTTAACAAGCCATCATCGGAGATGGAATTGCATGAAGACATATATGCGGATTCTCCGGAAGCGTCAAAATCTCGTCGTCTCACGCTGAACTCTCGCGAGAGAAACCAGAGGTCTCCCTGTCCACCCAGCAATGGCAAAGACTGGGTGCCGCATTACGAGGGCCCCATGGGCCAGGGAATGTCCCTTCCTCTGACTGCCCCAGTTGATCCTACAAAAAGCGTGTCTCCCTCTAGCAGCCAAATCGTACGAGTTCCCAGCGTCCGCAGTGTCAAAACTGACGGATGTCCGGATGGCCCCAAACTGAGTACCTTTAAACCAGCGTACGAAGATGAATTGACGTCGGCCTTATATCCCGTTACTGACGCTCAACCCTACAAGCCCAACCAACAGCACACATACCATCTCCAACATCCAGGAACCATCTCCCCTTCGCTCTCTTCTACCTTGCCTCGAAACTACCAACAGAGGGCGCTACCAGCCATACCCACTTCCTTTGCGGGCGCCCACCCGCCTCCGGCTTTCGTACCCACCACCCTCCCGTCTACCTACACCTCCACAACCTTGCCGAGTCCTCGGACCAAACGAGCCGCCGAGATGCGCAAACTCAATGAGAATGGACGAGAAAGTCCTCTCGACGTTCCTTATGCGTCGCAGGCTGCGGCATCTTCTGATCGTGTACGGTGTCGCACTCCGACTGCCACCCCAGCCTCTGAGTTGTTGATGTACTGCGACGAGCTACTGGCAGATCTGGAGAAGGTTGCAAACACGTGAGTGACGTCATCACGCTACAGATGTACACTACGCATGCGCGGTTCCAAGTTGCAAGCAACCAACAATATTAGCATCAAACGGATGCAAGAGAAAAGCAAATAAAGTTTATGGTTGCGTGAGCTAGTATGATTTGTGTTTTTTCGAAGTCGATTGGGCCATTGGAATATTGTACAGTGCCATTGTCATCAGCCCCCAAAGTACATAAACACATTACTGTCAATATCTTACAATACATGTTATATATATATATATATATATATATATATATATATAGAGATATATATATATATATATATATATATAGATATATATATATATATATATATATATATATATATATATAGATATATATATATATATATATATCTATATATCTCTCTATATATATATATATATATATCTATATATATCTCTCTATATCTACACTCTCTGTATTGTAAGATATGACAGTAATGTGGCCAGGGAAAAAAACAACAGATAATGGCGTGGGTTATGAAAGAAGCAGATGTCTTTATGTGACATTTTGATGTTAGGATGCTACTAGTGTGTGTGGGGGTGCGGTGTCGTGGTCCCAGACTATCGTTTCAATCTAAGTATTTATTATGTATGTTTGCGTCTCAATTGCAATGATGAATATTCGCGACTCTCTGTGATTGTTTGCGTCTTAATAACATTGGTGAATGTTTGAAAATCAATAACTATCTTGTATGTTTTCGACATTTTGTCATCTTGATATTAACGTAGTGAGGCGTGGCAAAGAAGACCGCATGGCCCATAGGAGCCCTGTTGAGAGCGAAGTGGATTTTTTCAGTCGTCCAATGACGATACTGATGGCAGCCAATCATCGATATAAAGAGAACATCCAATGCTATTTTCTTGCATGGCCGAGTGGATTTTTATGGTGTACCTGGAGTCAAGTATTTTAACTAACCAACGACAGATATTAGCGCCAACGTATCAAGGAGCTTCCACAAAAATGCCACCCACCGCTAGCATTTCTGGTCTGCGTGCCGACGACCGAGCTTTACTCACTGCTGGCCTGCCGCCGCGCCCTCATTTCTTTTACCTTATCCGACATTCTTGCTACCCCCCACTGCCTTGACCACTGGAGATTATGGGTACTTTGCAGAGATAACATCCCTCAATATACCCTTCAACCAGTTCCCTACATGTAAAGTCGAAGTTGGTGGTCTTCCCCTCACTGACATCCTCCAGCTCAGCCATTCCACCCTCCCCCCACATCATACAGTCCTCACACTGGGCGGGGCCGACTGTAACAGCCTTGACCCACTAGATGCCCTTCTAAACCATCGCTGTTGCAATTAAAAACACAGATTAACGTATATATATACATAACCATATATAAATATTCATATATATATATATATATATATATATATATATATATATATATATATATATATATATATATATATATATGTGTGTGTGTGTGTGTGTGTGTGTGTGTGTGTGTGTGTGTGTGTGTGTGTGTGTATATATATAAATAGAGCTATAATTCGGGCAGTTTGTATCGGTCAAGTATGGATTTGCTACGATGGTTCAACTGGTGGAAAGTAGTCGGAAGCATCCTGGAGCAGTCGCAGTTGCCTTTGAGGTACCATATAAAGCGGTATTGCTTTGAAAACCCCGTCTTCCCTTCCTTTACAAAGAAGGGTTATTTATCATGTAAGTTGGTGTTCGGGTCAGACCAGCCATTAGCTTACATCCATCAGACCTCGATGCGACTGATTACCGGCCTATCTTTCTCCAGCATAATGTTTTACTTCTGATGTGTTTCGTCATGTTTGTAATGAGTTTTCGCAGCCTTAGATTACAGTGTGAATTCAAGCAATCAACCTTCGTACGTAGCGTCTATTGCACATCGTATACGTCTTGTGTTAGTGTTGGTACTTTGTGTTCCTTATTGAATGTTGTCATGGTTACTATAAAGCGCTTTGTCATATTCATTTATTTGTGACATCACATAATACTTATCACAGAGTAAGCTAAGTAACACTGGAAGAATAAATAGTCATTTAGTAATATTCTTTAGTACTATATATTAAGATTCTGTTATTGATAAATATTACTACAGCAACACAGAACATAGAGAATAACGCGGGAACGCCTGAAGTATGGTGATTAACAAATTGAACCATGAATGTTTTCCGTCATTATTAGTGAGATTTTGGTGCAAGGGTGTAATTGGAAAGTTGCCGTATGATCGAAGAACGGGAAAAGGCAACAGGAATCTATCCCATAATACGCCAATCAATACTAGTAACTGTAAACTATGACGCTTTGAAACCGCCCGATAAACAGCGACATAACAGTTATGATTCAAGGCCACCTTGGTGTAAGTGGTGCTTTTGTTTGAGACAATTCTCTCTCACGCGCAGTCACTCTTCCGATTCAACATTAAATGATTATTATTCCCTAAAACAGAACCAAAGAGGTTGACTTTCCTAATTGCACATAAACAGACCTGCTGTACGGAATCAAGAGGAAGCCACCTCCTTAAGAGCCACCGTGTTCCTGAATGCCATCGTGAGAACTTCCTTCATGAAGCAGCCTTGCGACGCCAGAAGGTGTTGTAAATCCTGACCGCTATCGTCGTCTGGACGACAACCAAAAGATCACGGTTGTATAACATGGGTGAGTGTGCAGTTCTCGAGTTAGATAACGAAATCAGGCAAAGAGAGTAATACTCGTGTGACTGGGCAATAGTCCTGGGCGTTTCTATTGGGATTTTCTTACAATGCTTATAAGCAACATGATACTCCATTTATAACTGTCACTTTACCCGAGTCTCCGAATTCGTGAATATCCATTATGATGTCTTTGAACATATCGACCACTCCATGCAGAAAGTTGACGCGGTCGCGTGGGTTGTCCATGACCCCTGTGACCCGCTGCATTATGCTAATCACCCACGTCACTGGATGGTCGTGTCGAACGCACACCTGTGGATCAAACCAACTTCCTGAAAATGGAACACGGCAGTTATGTCGTCGACGAGCATCTCCAACATCGTTGACATGTTCACTCTCACAACTTATTACTCACAAGGCATAGGGACGTGACGAGACTGGCGAGTTCGTTGACTCGGGCGTTGATGGCTTTGCTACAGAGCACTTTGGCCGTGAGTCGTTCACCGCACAGGAAGAGCAGAGTGGCTACGTTCTCAGACAACCAGTCGTCTGGACATACTGAAAACACATTGCCTCAGCACTTATTCATCTTTAGTTTTAGTTTATCACCTCTGAGAACTGTTTATATATGCATATTGAACTTGGTTATTTTTTCGTTCGTTGCGACCATCCTGGCATTAATATGACGATGTCTATTGTAAACCAAAACCCTGGATGCGACAGAAACGCAGCGACATAGTCAACAAGTTTATGACTTCAGTCTCAGCTGTATTAGAATCGATTGTTGATTTGCGTTGCCAATGATCGACCTTTGTCCGATAGAAATAGTAATTAAACAATGCAAACAACAGTCGTATTATCATTTGTTTCCGTAATCAGGCGCGCCGAACGGTTGCCACGCATCTCATTAAAATTCTTAGCAGCTTAAGATGCAGAAAAGAAAGCGTAATAATGTCTAAGGAAGATTGCGACTATATGGTAAACGTTTTGCTGCTTGGTAAGTGTCTCTATGTCGGCGTTTGACTCGCTGTATCATATATTGTGTACTTTATTAAAAGTATGTTTGACTCATCGAGCAAAAGAGAACAATTAATGCTACGTTAATGTCTGTCGCTTAACGGAGTTGAATTGAATGCTTTAGGTGACTACAACTGCGGCAAGACAAGTTTAATGCACCGCTTTGCAGAAGACACGTTCACGGAGGAGTACAATGCTAATGCAAACCTAGATTTCAAGGTGAGAAAAATTCCCATAGGAAGTCATCTGGTGAGAATGAATATATGGGATACGGCTGGAAAAGAAAAAGACTTCAACTTGTGTTACACCTACTTCCGCGGAGCAAATGGCGTAATGTTGGTAAGTATCAACAGACCCTAATGGTAATTTTAAGCCTAATTCGCTCGTGGTATACAAAGACTATTAAGGACAGTATTGTACAATGATGTCAACGGTACGAATAGGCAGAGTTAACTTGAAGAAATGCTGTTTCATGGCTGTTGGTGTGCATCAATTGCATATTACAAACCGAAACAGCAGATATTTAAAAACCCAATTCTAATGACATTAAATTCACTGATTAGTACCAAAATAAAAACAATTGAATGACCCTCAAACTATGTGCACCGTCGTCGCACTAAATGGAGGTGTTGTTGAAAAGTAAGGAAGTAGTTATATTCACGTCGTATGCTAGAGCACAACGCCCGTATGCGCAGTCCTTGGTCACCCTCCGACTTTACCGTTGAGGGTACAGCATCGACAATTTAGCAGGTATAGATACAGTGAACCGGCATATGCTTCCCGAATGCAACCCATTGCTTGAATGGGCGCCCGTCATTTGTAATTAACCACCCAATGTATTTGTTTCAGACTTTCGATGTCACTAATCCAACCACGTTTAAAAATCTCAGGAAATGGATGGAACTCGTTTTGACCAACTGCTGCGACAAATGCCCGGTGCTCCTTGTAGGCTGTAAAAGCGACCAAGAGGGTTGTGTGACGCAGGAGCAAATAGACAAGTTTGTGGATAGCCAAAAGCAGGTCATAGGGTATGTCGAAACCAGCGCCAAGTCGGGAAATAATATCGACGCAATCTTCATGAAACTGCTGCTTCATATTCTTGGTAGGATTGGAGAGAAGAAAACCGAAGAACACATCTCCCAACATGGACGCTCACAGAGGGGTTGTTGCTCCCTCATGTAATCGCTTAACATGCCTAATGAAGTACCAAGTTGTAAGAATATTTGTGGCAATATATGTAAGGAATATTAAATCATTACATAGATAACTCTCAGATGCGAATAATCATGGCAATTTGACAGTTTAATCACTGTTCATCACCCACTGACTTGGTCGTAATATTCATGTTCCATCACCTTTGCAATGATCATATTTGTCACATTCTGTCTTCACTGTAGGGTTCTTTGTTTGTCACGTTCTGTCTTCTCTGTGGGCTTCTTTGTATGTCACGTTCTGTCTTCACTGTGGGGTTCTTTGTTTGTCACGTTCCGTCTTCACTGTAGGGTTCTTTGTATGTCACGTTCTGTCTTCGCGGTGGGGTTCTTTGTTTGTCACGTTCTGTCTTCGCAGTGGGGCTCTTTGTTTGTCACGTTCCGTCTTCACTGCAGGGTTCATTATTTGTCACATTCCGTCTTCACGGTGGGGTTGTTTGTTTGTCACGTTCCGTCTTCGTGGTGGGGTTCTTTGTTTGTCACATTCCGTCTTCATGGTGGGGTTCTTTGTTTATCACGTTCTGTCTTCGTGGTGGGGTTCTTTGTTTGTCACATTCTGTCTTCGTGGTGGGTTCTTTGTTTGTCACATTCTGTCTTCGTGGTGGGGTTCTTAATTTGTCACATTCCGTCTTTACGGTGGTGTTGTTTGTTTGTCACTTTCCGTCTTCACGGTGGGGTTGTTTGTTTGTCACTTTCCGTTTTCATGGTGGGGTTCTTTATTTGTCACATTGCGTCTTCACGGTGGGGTTGTTTGTTTGTCACGTTCTGTCTTCGTGGTGGGGTTCTTTGTTTGTCACATTCCGTTTTCACGGTGGGATTCTTTGTTTGTCACATTCTGTCTTCGTGGTGGGGTTCTTTGTTTGTCACATTCTGTCTTCACGGTGGGGTTGTTTGTTGGTCGCGTTCCGTCTTCGCAGTGGGGTTCTTTGTTTGTCACATTCTGTCTTCACTGCAGGGTTCATTATTTGTCACATTCCGTTTTCACGGTGGGGTTGTTTGTTTGTCACGTTCTGTCTTCGTGGTGGGGTTCTTTATTTGTCACATTCCGTCTTCACGGTGGGGTTCTTTGTTTGTCACATTCCGTCTTCACGGTGGGGTTGTTTGTTTGTCACGTTCCGTTTTCACGGTGGGGTTGTTTGTTTGTCACTTTCCGTTTTCACGGTGGGGTTGTTTGTTTGTCACGTTCTGTCTTCACTGTGGGGTTGTTTGTATGTCACGTTCCGTCTTCACTGTGATTAATTATCTGTGTTGATGACGTGAGAAGGATAGCTTCGTACTGTGAGGGATTTTGGTAAATGCTGCAAGGTAATCTTAATCTACAATTACAAAAAAACATCGAATTCTCTACATCGGAGGCTTTCGTGTAGTACTTTCAACACGAGCGACAAGTAGCGATAGTCACCAACTAAGCACACAACAGGTTACCCTAGTAACCACACCATTGTACAAGAGATTATACTAATCACCACCCCATAGTACAACAGATTACGCAAGTCAACACCCCACAGTACAACAAATTAAGTTGGTCACAAGCCCACAGTACAACAGATTACGCCGGTCACACGCCCGCAGTACAACAGATTACGCCGGTCACCAACCCACAGTACAACAGATTACGTTAATAACCGCCCCTTGTACAACAGAGTATGCTAGCCACCACCCCACAGCACAACATGTAACGTTAGTCACCATTCCATTGCATAACAGATTACGTTAGTCACAACCCCATTGTACAACAGGCTACAGTCCCAATCACCTGGTTCCAGTCCTAATCAACAGCAACAGCAGGTTTCATTTTTTCCCCAGGCATTACGCCTGAACATTACAGCCTTCAAAGTCACGTGAATCCCCCATTCCCGTCGTCTCGTAACGAGACACCCGCCAGTGTGATATTCAGATTCCATGCATTCAGCTTGCATGCACTGACGTTAGATCCGGCTCATCTACGTCCGATTGTGATATAATGCTATCCACTATCTTGTCAGTCTAATATCACACCATTGTAACATGCTCAGTATGTTACAAAGCATTTTTCTTTTGGCATTAGGTATATATAGAAGATGATAATAAATCCGTATATGCAAGGAGTTATATAACCTAAGAAGGAGTCGCAACGCCCTTTGAAGTCGCCGCCAAGGAGCTCACGTGCGTGCCTCGGCAGTGAAGGTTACTAGGGATGTGCCGCCAATTTGGGTCGGTTTTCTGCCATTTTGGTATACAAATGGGTCGTTATTTCTAAAAGCCAGGGTTAGCAATGGGTCGGTTTTTTGCAATGACCTTGTATACCAATGGGTCCGTATTTTTTACATTGTTTTGCAATGGGTATACAAATGGATCAATATTATGACAGACAGGGATGGCAAGATGTCTTTAATTAACGTATGAGCCTCAATATTGCGTGTTGGCTCGGGTCCCCTGGGTCAATGGTGGCAAACCCCAGCTGACATCGGGGTCGTGTTTTTTCAGAGACAAGTTTTATGGCATGATAAGCAAACATAAAGGTCAGGTCCGTGAATCCTCCTTCCCTTTCCAGGACCAGCGATTCCCCCCAGATGCGACAAGGAGGGATTTCAGTTTGCTTACCCCTCTAGCTCAAGCCGGTAACCATGCATCCCGAAGAGAATTGCCTGATTGCTGTCAGCACCTTTACATAATCAAAGTTGCCCAGTTGATAACGTTGTCGAGCGTGGGAACGGCGTGAGAATCCCAGTGCGATCGTGTATGCACAATTGACAGAGGTATGGTTTGCCGGACCATGAACGAGGAACCTCATGTGGGGTGCAGAGGGGAGGCATGTTATCTTCCCATTTAATCCATTTTCATTATAATGAAATACCATATATTGTTTACCTCATGGGACCGACGTCCTGGGGCGCTTGATAGCCTGTGGGCCCGAGTTACATATTTTTTATTTATTGGCTGCTATTTAATCATCTGCCTTGCCGTTATAAGCCAGAGCATCGTTGGGACTGACCACGGAATAAGAGAAGTTTTTTTTTTGCCGTTGCGTCACTAAAATAACTATTTTAAAATTGCTGAAACAGGAAGAATCGATTATGGATGAACATTTTGTGAAGTGGCTCATTTCTAGCAATTTGTCTCAACTAACGACTGTCTTTGAATGAAATATGCCTTCGCAGCCTTAATAAACGTACTTTTTCATTCTGAATCGTTAGTTCGGTATATGGATGGGTCCCTTGTAGCTACTCGAGGTGGTCTAGATATGATTTGGGATCATTAAACTTTGGTATATGTATGGGTGACCCTTTTAAAAAAATTGTATATGAATGGGTCTTTTTTCAGAGGATTTGGTATGTAAATAGTTCCCTTTTCTCACTTTGGCTTGGTATAGATATGGTCCGGTTTTTGTTACCCATGGCGGCACACCCCTACCCTTTTTCAAGGAGAACCCCCCCCCCCCCCCCCCCCCCCCCCCCCCCCCCCCCCCCCCCCCCCCCCGGGGGGCAGGCACTGCGCGCGAGAACTCTTTGATCTCGGCGTCGTGTCTACTCCTGCTATTGGTTATAACTCCTTGGTATATGTGATTGTCACTGCACACATTGGGTACAGATCTAAGTTCGGGGCTTCTAAATGGCGAGCGTTATGTGGACAACAGACCCCTGTGTGCACCACAACAATATCTGCTAATTGACCTACTCGTCATCTCGTCCAGAACGCTGATGATGGAATCCTCCGTCCACTCTTTACTGTGGAGGTGTAAAGTGCGGAAAGCAGTTGCTAGTTCGCCGAAGCAGAGGACAGCTTGGTCCTTGTTCACTGGTGTCCGCTCGCCCATCTCATACCACTGGATCTCATCTGACGCCAACACACACCAATATTATCAGCTTCAAGACAATGCTTTTCACATCTTTGGCAATTACAGAATAGCAGGAAAGCAAGTAACGTCTTTTAACTAGTACAGACATAGAGGATGAAATGTTATTGGATTTATGCAGCTGTACGTGAAGTTCTAAACCCCACACCCCGTGTATTGCGAGATCGTGTGTAAGAACCACACGGGGAGGGTATAATTACTCACTGCCGCACATAGGCCCGTAGAGCAGAAAGAGAACACGAGCCTGGTGCACCATAGGAAAGTTCTTCAGTATCAAATGCAGCCAAAACGCGCGGTCATTTTTCTGCTTACTGTGGTTGAGAAAAACCCGTCGGAAGAAGAACCGCACGTGCTGCTCCAACTCAGGGTAAGCGCCTGCAGACACAGCAGACATTGAGAGGATATCGCAAACTTACTGTCATTTTCATGAGGGGGCTACTGGCAATATAGCGTAGGAGTTGTTGACGAGTTCATGTGAGAGTAATGGAAGAACTCGTATGGCAGTTACCTAAGAGCATGTGCGATATATTTTAAGAGCTCGCGTGAAAGTTATTGAAGAGCTCGTGTTATAGTTATTTAAGAGCTCGTGTGAGAGTTGTTGAAGAGCTCGTGTGAGAGTTATTTAAGAGCTCGAGTGAGAGTTATCGAAGAGCTCATGAGTTATTTAGGAGTTCATGTGAGGGTTATTTAAGAGCTCGTGTGAGTTATTTACGAGCTCGTGTGAGGGTTATATAAGAGCTCGTGTGAGTTATATACGAGCTCGTGTGAAAGTTATTGAAGAGCTCGTGTAAGAGTCATTTAAGAGCTCGATTGAGTTATTTAAGAGCTTGTGTGAGTTATTTGAGCTCATGAGTTATTTAGGAGTTCATGTGAGGGTTATTTAAGTGCTCGTGTGAGTTATTTACGAGCTCGTGTGAAAGTTATTGAAGAGCTCGTGTAAGAGTCATTTAAGAGCTCGATTGAGTTATTTAAGAGCTTGTGTGAGTTATTTACGAGCTCGTGTGAAAGTTATTGAAGAGCTCGTGTAAGAGTCATTTAAGAGCGCGATTGAGTTATTTAAGAGCTTGTGTGAGTTATTTACGAGCTCGTGTGAAAGTTATTGAAGAGCTCGTGTAAGAGTCATTTAAGAGCTCGATTGAGTTATTTAAGAGCTCGTGTGAGTTATTTACTAGCTCGTGTTAAAGTTATTGAAGAGCTCGTATGAGAGTTATTTGAGCTCGAGTGAGTTATTTAAAGACACTGTTCAGTCCCATATTTGTAACGAGATTGCCTAGTAAGCTGCTTGGCAGCCGCATCTTGGAAACCAAAAGTTTTAAATTTTCAGACTTTTAGTCGCTACGCGGCGCTGCGGTCTCTGAAAATAGATCCTTACTTAGGCTGTCACCAATTTTGTTGTCAGAAAATACCCTTCCTGGTCTCATTTTAGCGCAATGATGCCCACAATATTAACAAGTGCAGATTTGATGAATTCTACATTTTCACCTAAGCGGAAGTATGCACATCAATAGCAAGGTAGTTATAGTGCGCGTAATGATTTACAACTAGCATTCGTGTGGTTCATGGTTTTAGGGAGGCACCGTTTTCGATGGAACGACACACCTAAATAAAACAGATTTCTACAGTACACCATGAGTAATTCCAGTAAAGGAATAATGTTGAAAATTTATCAGCATGATTTTGGATCAAGTAAACTTTGCGGCCCAAATTAAAGATGGCATTATTTATGTCTGCGTTTAACGTAGTAATGTATTAACAAAATGATCCCGGAGTGCCCAATGTGGGGCTGAACAGCCTCTTTGGAGCTCATGTGATAGTTTTTGGAGAGCTCGTGTGGGAGCCATTTGTGTGGATGTGAACTTCTTCCGGGGTTAAAAAAAGGAAGATGCGATTTAGGGTTCCACCGAAACGTTGCAGTCAATAAAACGTAGCAGAGAACGCGATGCCTACCGGCTTTATATGTGACCAGACTTGACAGGTGCTTGTACATGCAAGTGGCTTGGCTGATCACTTCAAATGCTCGAACGCATTCGTGGTCGTCCCACCCGGCAATCACGGTGTGTAGGAATCGTCCGTAACATGTGAGAGCCATGCAATTACTGGGGTTCTCACAGGTCTTTTGCAGATTGCACAGATACTGGACACAAATCAATCACATCCGATGACGATATAGTGTGCTGTTTTGGGGATATGAATATGTGATGTAGGCAAGTCTTTCAAGCTAGTACCTTTCTTAGGAAGCAGTGCATAATACGCAATCGCTCTTTGGTAGCGTACAAGCAAGTGGATCTTTTCATCAGCAGTCCTGAAAAAATAAACATAAAATAATTAGCCTCTCCAATTAGGTACCAAACAGACTTGGTGACATACGGCAATGTCACTAGATATCATTCGATTAATATTGTTTCAATGTCGATTTGCAAAACATATGTTCCCACAGCAAAGTGTAAAACGTTACCTAATTACATACGGTAATGTCACTAGATATCATTCGATTAATATTGTTTCAATGTCGATTTGCAAAACATATGTTCCCACAGCAAAGTGTAAAACGTTACCTAATTTGAAAAAATGTGAGCAGAAGGTTGCCTGGTCAGTTCCAACTGGCAATGCTATGTGCAATTCGGGATTCGGTATGAGAAAACGTTGAGCCCATTCTGAGTTCTTGTAAAGTTCTACTATGTTCCGCATTGATTTAGACACTATAGTTAGCTGACTTAAGTCATCCACTGAAATAAGAATCTTGACGTCACAACATATTCTCAACACAATCAACGTGTAATTAACAAGCAGAGCTGGACATATACGCTATAATTCCTTGAGGTACGGTATCATTGCGCGCAAAGTATCATTCGATTGTTGAAATGTTGAATATCTAAGGCGATGTCTTGAACCTAAACTAGCTTGTAAAGGTCCAATAGATCCGTTTACAGCTCGTGTAGTAACTAGGATAAGTCTATTCTTAACTTTCCTGTCATGGATATACTGAGCATAATCTCATTTCGGAATCTTCATCCAAAGGTACCGATAATACAATAAACCAACTTGATCAATATTGAACATTGTACTTCTCATAACGCTCACTCACATGGCAAATACGTGAAGATGGTGAATTTCAATTCCAGAGGAATGATTTCAAAATATCCTAAAGGACCGTCGTTGATTGTTCGGCACTTAAATTCGGTTTCTTCCTTGATTTCAAGTCGGTGTGATCGTCTAGGCTTCTTACATCGGAAGAAAGACTTTAGGTCAAAGTTGGCCATTCTGTAGTGAAGGTCAACAATGACGGATACCATTTAAAAACTAAACACATCAATTGAGGGCGATTGCGTTTAAGAATAAAATGAATCAATGAACGACTGAGGAACAAATAAACGAATGAATCAGACAGGTTGAGTGAATAGTTTTTGCCGCACTCTTTTCGTCATTTAACTCGATTAAACTTACTTTTATGTCCCATTAATTATTAATCATGGTTAAAAGTGCAGTATGCCGAAACAGCCTAAGATTTCAGTACTAGACTAGCGAATGCAAGATAGCTTACAGCTTTCCGGAACTGCATAAGTTAAGCTAAGCCATTGTCAATGATCTCAATAGCCCTACAAGACGTCAGTAGAAATCCATGTTACCGTTATGACCGGAGCTATGATCTCAATCCCATTTAAGACGAAATCAATGCTATAAAGTATAATTCTTACCTTAAAATTATCAGCATTATTATTAATAATATTATTATTTCCATTATCAATATCATTATTACATTCTTAATTATAACATGTAGCATGGCTAGGATGAATGCTTGACCCTCCCGGGGGATACGTATATGCTCCAGACTATGTGCACTGGTCCAAGCGAACATACCTAAGAATAGTCCTTGTCTTATCACTGTTGTTGTACAATGAATTTACAAATAAAATATATTCTTTTAAAAGGCGACAATATCATGCCGATATCAACGCCATTGTGTTCGAATTTTGATAAAATAAAACAGGATGCCAATCGAGCTAGACTCGGAATACCTCGTGTGTCGTCTGCTACTGAGTTTTTAATGTCGATATTGTCACCAGGGGGCGTTACATATAGCTGTTTGAGTTTCATCATCCAATATTTACCATCAAAGGCACCATTATTCATTAATAATGTACAAAATAATTTCATTCCAATCGTCTGTCACCTGGTAAGATCTTCATTATTTTTTATTATTATTGTAACTATAATATTACGTGATTATTTTAGCTGTGACACCAAATTCTATCATGGCGACTGGTGTGACGAGCTTTCAGAAGAAGGCCCGTGTTAAGGCTTTACAGATTCCCGGAACAAAGCCATCGCTCCATAAAAATCAGCTGCTTATATCTACTGGTGTACCTTCACTTGATTCATGCATCGGTATGCACTGCATTGTTCACATTGTTATTTAAGAAGATGTGTTCCTTTAGTTACTTCAATTATCGTCCATAATAACATTGGTTTGCTTTGACGTTTCATTTTATTTCAACGTCTTGATTGCTTGTAAACCAAGCCCATCGGCAAATTTATTTGTAGAGGACATGCATGGTTATGTATCTAGAAATCAACATATAACTCCTTCTGTTGAATAAATATGATGATGCGTGCAAAAATCGATTGTAAATAAACATGGCAGTAGGCATAGAAACTTCGCCTCTAACAGCGTCCACGCTGTTAACTACTTTCGATCTCTCATATCTGCGCTGTAGAGGCGAAGAGCCGCCTGCGAGATTTTTCTAAGGTTCTGATGTTAAAATGCCAAGTTAACTCTCCAAAAGCTTACAAAAGCCCTTCAAGCCATAAAATTTGTGACAAAATGAAAAATAATAACACATAATCACACAATGACTGTTTCTATTACTACAGTATTTTATTATTGTTAAGTTTCGTCACGAAAGTGCGGCACGTCAAGAAACTTTGTTCAAAGCCTCGCCGACTCCCACAATGCAACATAATTTGGTAGAGCTCTGATTTTCAACTGAAAGCCAAAACCAATGCAGGCCATTGTAATATTCACACCTGCAGCATGAAACAGTATTATATCAACTCTAACCCCTTTTCTTCGTACATCACCTGTAGACGCATGCCCAATTGAAAAGCGCGAGTTGCTTGCTGGCTCCTCCACTCGACCTCAACCCGCAGACACAACATGCTGCTACAATAATTCTGTGTGATATCGATGTCATTTTTGGTTCACACGGTATCCAAGTTGGACGACAATTCTTAAAATTGTGTTGGATTTCATTGATTCTGTTAATAAAGGAGTATGACTGTTGTTGCACTCTAGCAAGATTGATGTTAAGACATTTACGGATATGAAAATGTATATTTTTTAAACTATCCCTTGTCTGCATTGTGAGAAGGAGCGTATTTGCTTATATCATTCAAGATTCTGCCATACGGCCCCTCGCCCCTAAGGTGGCATCAGATCATTAAAACACGGGCGAGTGTCTTGCGTAACATGGCAATAGCTAGAGGTCTGCTATCGGACTTCGACTGGCAGGGCTATGGGGTTGGGTAGTCGCTTATAGTGTCAATTAAGCAGCAGTATGCCCGTCTATTGGATAGGTGATTTGGTCGGGCTTTAGTTTACCCGCAAGACCTACATCCCATTCAACCACCCACCCTTTCACGCTTCTCAGACCGCATACAAAAATATCTGCTTGGGCCTTATAAACAACTCATTTAAAGACAATCAGCAACACAGTATCCTGGCCGCTCAACTACGGTCTAGATATAACGGTTCCCGAAGACCAGTACACACCGCTAACTGCGAGCCTGGTTTCTGTGTGCGGAATCGATCAAAGGTTGCATTGCCTAATCGCATGTCGACTTCCCAAAGGCTGTTGATCAATGGAAAGCATAGGTAGTGACTCCCACCTGATTAACCCTTGGCACTGGTTGTGAGTTCTGCTGTGTTTGCATTGGTATCAAATACATATACGGATATATATAATTACTAGCAAGTACTCTGTGAGACTTGACAAAAAAACCACAAGTAAGCTGATAACCAATGATGTATATATGCCAACTAGATAACCTGACCCACCCGAACATTCAACATCCAAAAACTTAGATATGTGTGCTGTGATGCAGTTCTTGCAGGATGGCACACGGTGATGCTTGAACTCCCAACAAATGGAGAGCAAACAATTACCACATGACTTCTAATTTAACAACCAAAAGATCAGCCATATTCATTGGTAGTGGCTGGAAGTCTGCTGCCAAACCTTGATGTGTCTGAGCTAGAGATACTGTGTAGTCATCTCACAGAAGCATCGCAAGATTAAATGCCCAGTTAGTAGGTTAGATCATACTGTACCATAGAGCCTAATAAAAACGTCCTCGTCTAGGCGGTGAAATGGCTCAGCGGGTCAGAATGCGCTGTAACAGAATGTTTTCCAGATTGTGACAGTCCGCAGGACGTTGACTTAGGCAATAACAAGCTTATGCGGGATCACAGTAAGATATTTTGGTGCGTTCAATGTGAAAAAAAATTAGACCTTAACTCCTACATAGTGTTGTAAGAAATGCAAGCCAACAGCGCAGGCCACAGTCTCATTCGCTCATGGCAGGAGTGATACCACATATCACAATAGACCAACAGCCTGTTCAATTGCCTTATTATTGTCAAGAGGGAGCACTGTCTCCTGAGCTTTATTCAAACGAGCTGATGCCACACTTTGCAAGAGTGGAAGAGGTGCGTGTTAGACATTTCGGAACAACTCAAGTTAGCAATGCTTCAATGGGAAGGAATGACAAATATACAAGCCTTCTAGCGTACTCATTTTCTTACAAACTTAGAAAATATTGTGCATCATGTTATGAAATAAGATAAAATCAAAATGATTTGAGACACAATGAAACTGTGACGTATCAGGTCGCCATATAATCCCTAGCAGCCGGCGACCATAAAATACGCAAGCCTCACATCTCGCTCCGATCTGCATATTCCACTCACACTTGCACAGTACACGCGTGCTAAGCCGTGGTTATGTCAGCAATATGCCAAGCTATTGACTTCAGCAAGTCTTTTGTGTGTGTATGCATTGAACAGGGCCAAATTTGGTTCCGCCATTCTGATGAAATATGCCCCAATGGCACAAAAACGCAGCTTACATCGATCCCTCATGCTTTGTCTCAGTAATATCTCCCAGTTCCAAAGTTTTGCGCTGCCTGCCACATATTTTTTTAATGTAATAAAATCTACTGAGTTGGTTTAAGAAAAGATATATTTTGCCAAGGTGTCCCCAGAGTGTTCTCAGCTCCATGAGCCTAAAAAACATATCAACATTAATATAATCTAATCAGTCAAAACTATTGTACACCTGTATGAGATCCCCAAATAGACATTGTGTTTTGAAAGATGTAAGCTCTAACAAGTGCAGTCTTTGTTTGAACTTAAATCATGAGCATTGTAGCACACCTCTGCATCATTTCTAATATGTCGATTTCACAGTTATTGTGATCACGCCTTTACAGTTGCTGAACTGCATTGTTAGCTAGAAGGAATGGCGGATCTACCATGACACCAAAAAACCATTCCTCTGACACAACCTAGTCCGACATCATTAGAATCAGTCATACCTCATTAGAATCTGTCAAACGGCATTAGAATCGGTCATACGTCATTACAAATTTTTATTGTCCCCCTTTAGGAAATACATTGTTTTGAGGTTAAGAGCATCATCCTCCCTTCCTTCACATGCCACCATCCTCCCTTCCTTCACATTGCCACCATCCTCCCTTCCTTCACATGCCACCATCCTCCCTTCCTTCACATGCCACCATCCTCCCTTCCTTCACATGCCACCATCCTCCCTTCCTTCACATGCCACCATCCTCCCTTCCTTCACATGCCATCCCTTCCTTCACCCATCCTCCCTTCCTTCACATGCCACCATCCTCCCTTCCTTCACATGCCACCATCCTCCTTCCTTCACTTCACATGCCACCATCCTCCTTCCTTCACATGCCACCATCCTCCCTTCCTTCACATGCCACCATCCTCCTTCCATCCTTCCCATCCTCCCTTCCTTCACATGCCACCATCCTCCTTCCTTCCATGCCACCTCCTCCTTCCTTCACATGCCACCATCCTCCCTTCCTTCACATGCCACCATCCTCCCTTCCTTCACATGCCACCATCCTCCTTCCTTCACTTGCCACCTTCCCCTTCCTTCACATGCCACCATCCTCCCTTCCTTCACATGCCACCATCCTCCCTTCCTTCACATGCCACCATCCTCCCTTCCTTCACATGCCACCATCCTCCCTTCCTTCACATGCCACCATCCATCCTCCCTTCCTTCACATGCCACCATCCTCCCTTCCTTCACATGCCACCATCCTCCCTTCACATGCCACCTTCACATGCCCATCCTCCCTTCCTTCACATGCCACCATCCTCCCTTCCTTCACATGCCACCATCCTCCCTTCCTTCACATGCCACCATCCTCCCTTCCTTCACATGCCACCATCCTCCCTTCCTTCACATGCCACCATCCTCCCTTCCTTCACATGCCACCATCCTCCCTTCCTTCACATAGCACCAACCGGCTTCATTTGTATCAATCAAAACAATTCATTTTGATGATGGAGTCTATGACTTGAGTTGATTCTTCTTAAGAAATCATGTTATAAATCAGTTTGTATTTGTGATTTTTGTAATGATTAGGTGGAGGTGTAGCGGTTGGGACTGTTCTGCTCATTGGTAGGTTTCCTTTGGTATTATTGCTATTATTATAAGTTAACGCAATGTGTCCATCATGACTTGATTGATAAGTCAAGTTAAACAAAGTGTCCACCTGACCTGTTTGCAGAAGAGGATCATTACAGCACATACAGCCGCCTATTGCTCAAGTATTTTCTGGCTGAGGGCGTGTTGAACAGGCATGGTGTCTTTCTCTCCAGCGCCGACTGCCCTCCAGAACAAATCATCAAGGTACTCTCCTTGCTTCACTTGTCACCTGTCATCTTTGTTGATGGACCTGCTGATGGAGCAAGATTTCCACATGATATTTCATGCGCATTTCCCCCTCTCCATCACTAACATATTCTCTTCATTGCTCTGTATTAGATATTTTTGAATGGTCGCGCTGCAGGAGCTGCCTTGCCCTGTACTTGATGACCCTTTGCAACAGGAACGTACACATGACGGTAATTGTTCACCTGTCAACTCAGACATGAAGATTGCCTGGCGATATCAACACCTCCCGGAAGCACAGGTAACAATAATCATTGGACAGTGCACCTGATTCTTCATTTGTCTCAGCCACGCCCTCTACTTGTCTCAGCCATGCCCTCTACTTGTCTCAGCCAAGCCCTCTACTTGTCTCAGCCACACCCTCTAAGCCATTCCCTCTGCTTGTCTCAGCCAAGCCCTCTACTTGTCTCAGCCACACCCTCTACTTGTCTCAGCCACACCCTCTACTTGTCTCAGCCACACCCTCTACTTGTCTTTGCCATGCCCTCTACTTGTATCAGCCATGCCCTCTATTTGTCTCAGCCATTCCCTCTACTTGTCTCAGCCATGCCCTCTACTTGTCTTTGCCATGCCCTCTACTTGTCTCAGCCATGCCCTCTATTTGTCTCAGCCATTCCCTCTACTTGTCTCAGCCATGCCCTCTACTTGTCTCAGCCATGCCCTCTATTTGTCTCAGCCATGCCCTCTACTTGTCTCAGCCACACACCCTCTACTTGTCTTTGCCATGCCATCCTCTACTTGTATCAGCCATGTCCTCTATTTGTCTCAGCCATGCCCTCTACTTGTCTCAGCCATGCCCTCTACTTGTCTCAGCCATGCCCTCTATTTGTCTCAGCCATGCCCTCTATTTGTCTCAGCCATTCCCTCTGCTTGTCTCAGCCATGCCCTCTACTTGTCTCAGCCATGCCCTCTATTTGTCTCAGCCATGCCCTCTGCTAGTCTCAGCCATGCCCTCTACTAGTCTCAGCCATGCCCTCTATTTGTCTCAGCCATGCCCTATACTAGTCTCAGCCATGCCCTCTACTTTTCTTAGCCACAATCTCCTCTTGTCTTTGCCATGCCCTCGCTTGACTTGTCTCAATGTCTTGTTTGTGTTGGTCTGCAGTCTGCCGCAGTTGGGGGATCAAAGTTTGGACATTACTACAACTTGAGTAAGACAATGGATAGGGACTTGGTGGAGGCCACGCCCAAGATGCTGGTTAACGCTCACTGTCAACTAAGGTGACTCACGTGCATGTCACGTCATGGACGAGTCACATAATTGTCTCGTGGTGGTCCCGAGCATGTTATACATTTGTGCTGGTCTGATGCAGTAGGGTTCATGTCGTTAAACTGACTGTGTGTTTGTGTGTAGCCATGGTAGCAAAACAATTTTACCTCTATCATATCAACGGGTGCTATCAAGCATCAAACAGTGTATTCGAGAGGGAGGCTATGGTACGGACTCGCAGAACCATAAAAACGTACTCAGGATTGGTGAGCAATCTCAACTCAATTTTATCATAAGACAATGATCTATGATGTCATATGATGCTAGGAAGCTGTGTTTGTGTGGCTGTAGTATGATGTGATGTGTGTGTGCTGAGGCCTCCACAGTCTGGGCAGTCCCCAGTGGGGAGAGAACGCAGGACTTGGAGCAAACACCAACTCCATTGATCCCTCCATTTGTCGCTTCCTGTACAGTCTGCGGTCCCTGCTGCGGAGTGCTTATGCCTCGTGTCTGATAACTGTGCCATCCCATCTCTTCCATGTGAGTCCCTCTGTGTCAGACAACTGGCGTCTGTATGCCACACTAACTACCCAGTTTGTATGGCACAGCTCTAACCAATCCAGGGCTGCAGCAATGTATAGATAGTGTGTAATCTGGAGATTCATCATGTCACCTTCCCTGTCGCTAGAGATCACTGGAGAGAAGAGCATATCATATAACTTCCTCCATAAACTTTAGGTGGCACTTTTTGTTCTTAAGCAAGCTAGCAGCCCCAAATTAAACAAGGACCATTCTCATGATAATCGCACCTTGCAAACTAAAAATTAGCCCAGTGTGACCTTCGACCTGAATTATTATTGAAAAACTCATTTACCATGTTAACCCAATGGGGAATAATTTTGGATGGCACGTTTTCTTATGAAGCATGCTTGCTGCCCCAAATTACACATGGACCACTCTTATTTTGATGGTCAGTTACAAACTAAATATCTGCACTGCATGACCTTTTTATTATTGAAAACAATGGGGAATAATGTTTGATGACATGTTTTCTAATTAAGAAATCTAGCAGCCCCAAATTACACATTTACCATTCTTATATTGATTGTCACTCACAAACTTAATATCAGTCCTACACGACGTTTAATCCCTGAGTCATTATTGAAAAACTTATGAAAAAATATATTTTTACCATGTTAACTTAATGGGGAACAATTTTTTACAGCACGTTTTCATATAGAGCAAGTTAGCTTCCCCAAATTACAAATGGACCATTCTTATATTGATGATCACTTGCAAACTTCATATCAACCCTGCTTGACCACTGAGTTATTATTAAAAAAACATAAGAATATCCTATTCCATGTTAACCCTGTATCCTGTATCATGTAAACCCAATACAGTTATGAAAGTTTTGATATCACACTTTAATGGAAGCAGGCGGTCTCAAATCATTCACAGAGCCTGCTCCTGTCACTATCTCCATGCAAACTACATATTACATATGTAAGACTTAAATAAAGACAAATTTAATTTCTTGTCTTATCAAGCAAGCTATCAACTTCAAATTACATATGGACACCTCTCATAACGATTGAACCTTGCAAACTAGAAATCAGCCCCTCATGACCCTTGATGCCTGAGTTATCATTGAAAAACTTGTCAACATATCTTTGGGGCCTATTGGCCACTTGTTTGTCATGATGTAATGGTTCTGCTGTGGCTGTGGTGTAATGTGTTTTTATGTGGCTGTGATGTGTTCTGCTGTGGCTGTGATGTAATGTGTTCTGTGATTGTGATGAAATGTGTTCGGCTGTGGCTGTGATGTAATGTGTTCTCCTGTGGCTGTGATATAATGAGTTATGTGATTGTGATGTAATGTGATCTCCTAACCTTTGGCTGTCATGTAATGTGTTCTGTGATTGTGATGAAACTAGTTCATCTGTGGCTGTAATGTAATATTTTCTGCTGTGGCTGTGTTGTAATATTTTCTGCTGTGGCTGTGATATAATATTTTCTCCTGTGGCTGTGATGTTATATATGTTGGTGACATACAGAGTGAAGCATTTGTGAAGAGAATTCATTGTCTGAGTGATACAGTGATTCGTTTGGACTCATTTGAAGGAAGTGACCAAGAGAAAAACCCAGCCTACAAGGATTACCATGGTAAGTGCATGTTTGCTTTCAATCATGTTCAGATGATTTTCTATGACCCTCTTCCCAGAGATATCTCTCTGTTTTGTCATCACCCCTTCACTTGTCATCTAAATACAGCTAGTTGCCTATCTCTGTCTAGACATCTATGTCTTCCTGGGAGTCTATCTCTGTCTAGACATCTATCTCTTCCTGGAAGTATATCTCTGTCTAGACATCTATGTCTTCCTGGGAGTCTATCACTGTCTAGACATCTATCTCTTCCAGGAAGTATATCTCTGTCTAGACATCTATCTCTTCCTGGGAGTCTATCTCTGTCTAGACATCTATCTCTTCCTGGAAGTCTATCTCTGTCTAGACATCTATCTCTTCCTGGGAGTCTATCTCTATCTATACATCTATCTCTTATTGGAAATGTATCGCTGTCTAGACATCTATCTCTTCCTGGAAGTCTATCTCTGTTTAGACATCTATCTCTTCCTGGGAGTCTATCTCTATCTAGACATCTATCTCTTCTCGGAAATGTATCTCTGTCTAGACATCTATCTCTTCCTGGAAGTCTATCTCTGTCTAGACATCTCTCTCTTCCTGGAAGTCTATCTCTATCTAGACATCTATCTCTTCTTGGAAATGTATCTCTGTCTAGAGATCTATCTCTTCCTGGAAGTATATCTCTGTCTAGACATCTATCTCTTCCTGGAAGTCTATCTCTATCTAGACATATATCTCTTCTTGGAAATGTTTCTCTGTCTAGACATCTATCTCCACCTGGGAGTCTATCTCTGTCTAGACATCTATCTCTTCTCGGAAATGTATGATCTGAGTATCTATCACTTCATGGGAGTCTGTCTAGATGTCAGCTGGTTCTCCTGGGGTAGTGGTAACCAGCGTCGCTGTTCGACCCACACGTTGTGGGTTCGATACCAAGGTGTGAAAACCTGACTGGTTCCCTGTGACTCAGATGATCACGTTAAATGGTGGTCCCATCTATGAAAAGGGATGCAACTGACCCAGTAACTCAGTAGTACCGTGCTGGACCTTCGTCCCACCGGCGTTTTACAGCCCAGTCTGGGCAACCGATCTGTGCTAAGTGGCCACTGTCCAAGCATCACAATCATTCCCATCCATCACCAGCGTGATATCATCTCATCGTTGAAAGTGACTCTAGGTGTCAATCTTTGCCTTGTCGTCTATATCTGCCTAGATGTCTATCTCTGCCTAGTCTATCTCTGCCTAGATGTCTATCTCTGCCTAGTCATCTATCTCTGCCTAGTCGTCTATCTCTGCCAAGTCGTCTATCTCTGCCTAGTCATCTATCTCTGCCTAGAAGTCTATCTCTGCCTAGATGTCTATCTCTGCCCAGATGTCTATCTCTGTCTAGTCATCTATCTCTGCCTAGTCATCTATCTCTGCCTAGATGTCTATCTTTGCCTAGAAATCTATCTCTGCCTAGATGTCTATCTCTGCCTAGTCGTCTGTCTCTGCCTATTCATCTATCTCTGCCTAGTTGTCTATCTCTGCCTAGATGTCTATCTCTGCCTAGTGGTCCACCTCTGCCTAGATGTCTATCTCTGCCTAGATGTCTATCTCTGCCTAGTCATCTATCTCTGCCTAATTATCTTTCTCTGCCTATTCATCTATCTTTGCCTAGTTGTCTATCTCTGCCTAGATTTCTATCTATGCCCAGTTATCTATCTCTGCCTAGATGCCCAGTCATCTATCTCTGCCTAGATGTCTGTCTCTGCCTAGTCATCCATCTCTGCCTAGTCGTCCATCTCTGCCTAGTCGTCCATATCTGCCTAGTCATCTATATCTGCCTAGATGTCTATCTCTGCCTAGTCATCTATCTCTGCCTAGATGTCTATCTCTGATTTCTATCTGCCCAGTCATCTATCTTGCCTAGTCTGTCTAGTCGTCCATCTTGCCTAGATATATCTGCCTATCTCTGTCTAGTCATCTATCTCTGCCTCGTCATCTATCTCTGCCTCGTCATCTATCTCTGCCTAGATGTCTATCTCTGCCTAGTCATCTATCTATGCCTAGTCATCTATTTCTGCCTAGTCATCTATCTATGCCTAGTCGTCTATTTCTGCCTAGATGTCTATCTCTGCCTAGTCGTCTGTCTCTGCCTATTCATCTATCTCTGCCTAGTTGTCTATCTGCCTAGATGTCTATCTCTGCCTAGTCGTCCACCTCTGCCTAGATGTCTATCTCTGCCTAGTCATCTATCTCTGCCTAATTATCTTTCTCTGCCTATTCGTCTATCTTTGCCTAGTTGTCTATCTCTGCCTAGATTTCTATCTCTGGCTAGTCATCAATCTCTGCCTATTCGCCCATCTCTGCCTAGATGTCTTTCTCTGCCTAGTCATCTATCTATGCCTAGTCGTCTATTTCTGCCTAGATGTCTATCTCTGCCTAGTCATCTATCTCTGCCTATATGTCTATCTCTGCCTAGTCATCTATCTCTGCCTCAATGTCTCTCTCTGCCTATCTGTCTATCTCTGCCTAGTTGTCTATCTTTGCCTAGATGTCTATCTCTGCCTAGTCATCTATCTCTGCCTAGATGTCTAACTCTGCCTTGTCATCTATCTCTGCCTAGTCATCTATCTCTGCCTAGATGTCTATCTATGGCTAGTCATCTATTTCTGCCTAGTTGTCTATCTCTGCCTATATATTTATCATTGCCTAGTCGTCTATCTCTGCTTAGTTGTCGGTTATTTCTGACATAGTTTCTGTCTGCCGTCAGTCATTTGACCTTGCTTGGTGTGTGTTCACAGGTCTTCTTCAGTGTGTAAAGCTGCCCCGCCTCAACTCCCTGACGGCCTACATGCCAGACACCCTGGACTTGGCCTTCAAGCTCCGTAGGAAGAAGTTCACTATTGAGGTGATTGTACATTGCTGTTGAGATGATGAGCGTTTGGTTTATGCTGTTAGATTTATGGGTAACTGGGTCCCTGGTGAGATCTAGCCACTTGGCCCTTGTAATTGAGATCCAACCAGTTGGCCGCTACATGAGGAGGGCTGGCTGTTACACTAAGTTCTGCAAACTGCTGCAGGTTCTATTATCTACACAAAGTTCTGTAGACTGTTGCAGGTTCTATTGACTAAACAAAGTTCTGTAAACTACTGCAGGTTCTATAGACTACACAAAGTTCCATAAATTGCTGCAGGTTCTATAGACTACACAAAGTTATGTTAACTTTTGCAGGTTCTATTAACTACACAAAGTTCTGTAAACTGCTGCAGGTTCTATAGACTACACAAAGTTATGTTAACTTTTGCAGGTTCTATTAACTACACAAAGTTCTGTAAACTGCTGCAGGTTCTATAGACTACACAAAGTTCTGTAAACTGCTGCAGGTTATATAGACTGCACAAAGTTCTGTAGACTGTTGCAGGTTCTATAGACTGCACAAAGTTCTATAAACTGCTGCAGGTTCTATAGACTACACAAAGTTATGTTAACTTTATCAGGTTCTATAGACTACACAAAGTTCTATAAACTGTTCTGTGGACTAAATGATGTTATGTTGATACGTTTATGTTCTGTAATAAATAATGTATGCTGGGCTAGATAGTGCTATCTAAATAACATTCTTTGTGTTTCAGCGCCTTCATTTGCCACCGGACCTCTCGGACACAGCAAGCCGGTCTCAAGAGGATCCTCTCCTTGCCCAGTCATCATCACGTGGCAGTGGTGTGGCATCATTGCCAGGAAAGCTTGATTTCTGAGTCTCAACTCTCTCCTATGTTATACAATAAACAAAATCCTTGTTTATACTTACTTGCTTATTAAGTTCCAGATGGGCGCCATATCACATACAATTAAAAAAGGGCTAATTTGTAGATGAGGAGGAGCCATCAACATCAGAGGGGTACATTGGGGCAGCTAAATAGTTTTATAAGGAAACGTACAATCAAATGTTATTCTCCATTCCCTTAACATAGATGGGAAAGTTTTTCTCAAACAACTCAGGGTCAAAGGTCATGAGGGCTGATTTTGGGTTTGCAAGGATCAGCATCAGAAAGGTCCATGTGTAATTTGGGGACGATAAAGAATCCCCCCCCACTTCAGAGCATCATTTACCCACTTCGACTATTCTTTTCGGGGTCTAAGGTCTCAAGAGCTGACAAGAGCTGGAGTCTCCCTCTGGCGGAATAACAGCGGGGAGCCTATCGGAGGGCCACGAGTCACAGGAGGGCCATGTGTCGCAGGGGGTAGGGGGAGGGGCAGCCAGGATTGCAGGGGAGAATGAGGCCCATGAGTCGCAGGGGGTAGGGGTAGGGGAGGCCCACGAGTCGCAGAGAGAGGGGCAGAGGG
This sequence comes from Urechis unicinctus, assembly GCA_034190875.2. Classification (NCBI taxonomy): domain Eukaryota; kingdom Metazoa; phylum Annelida; class Polychaeta; order Xenopneusta; family Urechidae; genus Urechis; species Urechis unicinctus. Next base: position 71,172,972 of record CM067358.1, on the reverse strand, counting down.
AACCGCTATTACCTATAACTACCAACCTTCAGGGTCTTTAACCATAGAGGTCCTTAAGCATAAACATTCCGGGGCCGGGACCACCCGTGTAAGTTCCATTTTTCACACGGTTGAGGTCCTGCATAAACTGGGCAACCTTAGCGTCGTTCTCCTCAATAAAGTCGGGATCGGGACGAGAGGTTATCAATCTCATCGTAAAGAGCTTCCAACAGTAGAACGCCCCAGCTGGCCTTTCCAGGGTCCTACTTGGTCTTCCCAGTCAAGGACCGTGATGTTCCTGTTCCATGTCCAGGCAACTATTAAACCTCCCGTTCGCGCCATAGTCGCCGTCTTCGAGGCCCTCAATTGACTCCCAGCCCCAAGCCACCGTCTCCTTATACTTCTTTTGATCCTTGTGATACGCCTGATTATACGCATCAGCCCTCCCCAGGTCTTCAAAGAAGCACAACCTAAAACGCAGTCAACAACACCCCTATGGTCGCCACCGGACTGTGATGCAACTCTATACGGAATCACCCTCCCAGGACTCCGAGTGTAGGGCACTTTATCTCGAGTAGCACAACCTCCTCAGGATGACCCCGACAGACAGCATCCACTGCACCGCCGGTCACCCCCTGTGCCCGCCGGATCGGGAGCACATAAAAGCCATCCCGACAGTAGGCCATTGCGCCGCCCTGAATATAGATATCGTTTCCGTAGACCTTGGTGTCGTACACCATCTCCAATACCGCGATTGCAACCTCCTCAAAAGTCATACCCCAGAAGCAGGGCGCGCTAAAGCTAGCACCCTCGTTGCTAGTTTTTAACAGCCAGCTTCTTGCTATAGATGCTGGAGTAGCTTTGCCCTATGATGGGTGGAGTAGTCACTTCCTCCAACGCAGGACTTCCTCGTGGTCTCCCACTGGGCCGTATTTTGTTTGATCGTTGCAGAAAGATTTTATCGCCGCCTCCATTATACCCAGCAACCCCCACTCTTTAAATGGACTGTCGGGGGTCATACCTTAGCAGGTCTAGGGGGCGATTCGGCAGCTTCCAAATATTTTCCTTTAATGTCACTCTTCATTTGAATATATTTCGTGATCTCGGCCGAAACGAGCTTAAACTCATCATCTGAGATATACCCCATTTTTAAGTGCAGATTAAATAATGTCCGTAATGGTATTCAATTTGCTCTGCGCTAGAATGCGTATCTGATCATGTTTTTCCACCTTGATGGTCAGCTGCTGACTGATGAATTTTCCAGCATTTACAAGTAGCCCACAAGCGGCCCAATTAGCACCCGACACCGTGGCAATAGGAATGGCATCTACTGTAGACATCATACCTGCACCACTTGCTCCAAGACATATACCAACAGCAACTAAAGCAGTGTCTACTGCGTCCACTGAGTTTACTGCACACCTATATTTTTTATACATAGCACCATATTTTACAATTTCTTTCTCAAGGTATTGCTTCTTGAAGGTGATCTCATTGAAGCGATAGTGGCCTGGATTCTCATCAGGCAGCTTCGGAGCAATGGGCGTGTGTTGTTTCATACTGCCGTTATAGGCACATAAGTCTATAAGTCAAGTTCAATTAGGAGTGATACTACAGTACAAGTCGCCCCTCTGTTTGGAGCGGCTGTATAAAAGTTAATAACGTTGCCTTGTTCCAGCTGTAAAGGATGGGCTAAAGATATTACAACAGCCTGTTGGTTAGCAGGCTTACTTATTCCTACCGACTGAGTTGTCCCATTTATAACAGGAAACACTGCTATAGCACCAATACCAGCGCCCGCACCAGACGACAACCACATACGAATGACCTTACTATTGGATAACATGGTATATCCCCCACTGAAGCCAATTGACCACTTATATCCTATGCGAAGGGCGCCACTTACTTCTGCCCAAATAGTAATGAGGGGTTTCGTTTTTCAGCTACGTGTTATCTCAGGTACCTGTTCTGCTGTCTATGTTTAACATCAACATACTTTCTATTAGCAGCATCCTTTGGCGAAATCGGGTCTCCAAGCTCAACGATTTTATTATATCCCATTTCAAGGTCTCCAGTCATAGTACTGCCACCTTTATCCAATTTTTGTGAGTCTGCATAGGTCTTTGTTTTTATATTCAGAAAGGTCTGCGCCCAGATCCGTTTTCTGTTGAGTTCCATAAATACTCGCTTTTATTGACATCTTGTAAATTCGAGAACAACACCTAGCCGGGGGAAATAGTCCCATCTAAAGCATCAACCTCCAAACTAAGACCTATAGCTGTAAATACCTCTTGTATAAGTTTGAAGTTCCAGAGGCCAGGTCTCAACTGGGCACCTCTTCCTTTTCCTACAGTCCTTGACCACCATTGTATGGCCTCGTTTGATTCAATGTTATACCAACCCACAGTATACGTGATTGACCTAAGACCTACGTATAGATCACCTGCACTAATGTCAATAGCATTTTGCAGGGACACAGCTTCGCCGCTTTGAACATTTGACAGAGTGTGATACATAGCACTATGAATAAACAAGCCTTAAGTTTCAATAGAAAAGCTACATATAAAACGGGTGGGGCGTATCCAGCCATTTCGGCGGGAGATAAACTCACCCGACAAACAATTAAAGTTGTTCACAATGGTGGTACATTCACAGCAAAGTTTCCTGATCTATTCAGTAACTGTAAGGTGCCGCCGGTAACAGCGGACAAAGTAGTAAAAGACTGGTTGACAAATCCAATGCAGTTTTGGCAGAACCAGTTAAACTTTGCAGTGAGGTGTGCAACATCCGGCTGCGGTGTGTCATCCCACGACCACCTCGAGGCTGGGATTCCACTCGTGAAAGCTCTCTACACCTTTCACCTTTATTACACAGTGCGCCGCCTATTGGCAGAACTACAAGCGCCTCTACCTCAGGATCATGCCCATGATGCCCATGCCCTATAACAATACATATGACAAGAGGGCATATGAGAGACTCTGCACTAACTTTGGTGTTCAACCAAACACAGGCTGGCGCCAGAAGGCAACTGTAGCTAATAGTGGTCTTTGTATCTTATATGCACATGATGCGTATGGTTACGGGAGCTTTGTCAAGGTTGCTGGTCGAAATGTTCGTTTTGACCCTATACGGATGGCCTTTGAGGCAGAAAAGGATACAAAGCCAGGTTTTGCCCACGCGAGTAACCTACAATCCTCTAAGGAGAAAATGGGTGCTGTTCTACATCTAGCACAGGGACCTGAAGCAGACGAGGCCTGGAGTACCTTCATACTGAACACATCTGAGGGCTTTACACAGACCGGCGTTGAGCGAATTAACGACAGCATTAGGACCTATGTCTGGGCCATTCTTAGTGCTCAGACGCAGACCCGCTCAGAGATACTAGGTGTTGGAACGTCCTTTGATGCCAAAAAGCAATTTCAGGCTAACGTTGAGGATGCCATCAACACCCCAGTGGATATTCCGTCATCCATCCGACGGTATCAGAACGTCCTCCAGAATGCCTCCTCAAAGGTTGATTATGTGTTTGGAATGGGCCTGTACATGGCTCCATCGGATATGAGCCTCGCCATTGGAAACGTTGTTGGGTACAACAATCTGATTACCATCGCGACTGAGGAGCAGCAGATCGGCAGTAATGCTGGTGTCAACGCGATTGCTGCTGTTCAAGATAGAGGAAGCTTTAACCCTCCGCCAGATACAGATATGGGAGTCCCCTCTCCAGGCGTTCCAAGCGGCGTGGCTGATATACCCACAGGAAAGGCGCACAAAGATGAGAAAACCGCTCTTATTGTAGGCAGAATCGCTATAGGCTTAGCTGTGCTTTGGTTTGCTATGTATTAAGTCACGGAGTATCAGGAGGATAACTCCCCCCACCGCCACAGTTCTGCCATCCAACTAGCCACCTTTGCAGCTGACTTAAGCAGCCATTATACGATTGAGCCAATGATTCCTGGAAGGGCAGCTGCTGCCTTACCGGCTAGGCCCTTCAGGACTTAGCCAAGGAGTTCAGCTGTTTTTTAATCCATTCCTTTACACCGGGCTTATCAGCTGGCGTCGGTGTTGGTGCAGGGGTTGCACTAGTGCTCCCTCCACCCGTCAAAGCAACTACCAGGGTCGAGATTGCCAATCCAATCGCAGTGAGGATGGAGGCGATTGTTATGCCCTGCTCCAGGAACAGGGTGCGTACACGGTCAGATAGCGTTGTGTCCTCATTAAGAAGTCTGTTGATCGTTTCCCTGATGCAGTCAATTTGGCTTCACAGACTTTCACGGTTAACAGAGGCAGCCTCAACACGGACATACCGCAGGTCCTGCAGCTCTGCAAGTTCATTTGCTTGGAATTTCCATGCTCGACTATCACCCCCCCCCCCCCCCTCCTCCTCCAGGCTTGCCATTTTAGCTTTCCGCCGGTCTATATCCCTTTCTATCTCAGTTATCTTAGCTAGGTTGTTGACCAAGGCATCCCTCTGGGTCTGTATAGCCTTGTCAAGCCCTATAAGCTCTCTGAGTGGTAGTTTGTTGTCTGTTTGTGTACCTAGGTCTATGGCGTTATGAACGCCCTCTATGAAGCTTGTTTCTTCCACACCACCTTGCTCTGTCACGGCTTCAGGGCCGCTCATTTCTAACTTCTCTGGAAGTGCAGCTTCCGCTTTAGCAGCAGCTTGGTCAACGACTTGTAGGGCTTTTGCTGCCTTTGTGGATAGTTCAGGGGTCACTCCAAGAGCCCGAGCAAGCTGTGTACCACCGTAATCTATGATACTCGTAGGAGAGAGGAATTTGTTGGGATTGCTCTTCCGTGTCAGAAGCTTCCAGTCTCGCCCCCACTTAACCCAAAGGTCATCTTGTTTAGACGATCTAAACTCCAGAGTGGCCTGCAGCCCATGCTTAGACACTGCCTTCTTCCACCTCGTAACTAAGACTTTGGTTTCTTCTAGGGATCCCACCTGATATTCTGTTAACCCCGCAGGCATTTCAGTAATAGCCCATGGTGGACTAGTCGTACTTGAAGTATCTTAATCTTCGTCAATGAGGTTAGTCTCCTCCTCATCAAAGTTAGTGTCATTCCTCTCCCCTCCCATAGCCCCCTCCTCCTCTGATTCGTCAAATGCTGGGTTATCAAAGTCCATGCTTGTGTGTTAAAGATATAATTGTAATTAAGCATTCAACATGAAGAGTACTTACGGACGCAAACCCATACCGCCGGATACGTGAACCCCTCAGGGTTAAGGTTGTTACAAACAATCCAAGCACTATTGACATTGATGTGTATGGTAACCGGTTCTACATTCCGCTTGACGTTGAACTCCTCGAGAGCCACATACCATTCTACCATAGCGCGCTTAATGACAGACTGGAATACGAGCTCACGTTCAACGACTACAACCGCGTAATTCACGCAACAGGCGACACCGCTGTCAGCTACCAAATTGATGGCATCTCGCTGGAGTTTGACATGGTTACCCAAACAGAGATGGCCCGTTTGATATGCACCCAGCACACAGGTCGACTTGCAATTCTGTATGACCGTGTGCTTCGTCACAGGAAGCTTGTATACAATAAAAGAGGTACACTGTGGAACATCAACCTAAACGTGCCTGCTCGCAGCATGGAGGGCATCCTTCTGCTCTTTGAAGACCCAGCCAATGTCTCGATCGCCAGGAAGACAGAGTCGTTCTACAACCCAAACATTACAAAAGTTGAGGTGACCATTGAGGGCATCCCCAACCATCTCTATGCCCAACGCATGCGCGGCTACCAGCAGTGGGATGAAGTGAAGAAGGCCTTTGCAGCAACGAGCAAACGAGACCCCAGTGTAGCAATCGCTGCAAAAGACTTGGCATTGTCGGACGTGACCCTAGGAGAGTACCTAACCAGTAAGTATGCTCTGTGGCTCGACTTAAGGACGAGTGATGATGACCAGCTGCACGGTAGTGTCAGGGCCGTGGAGAATGCGTCTGAGGGTATCACAATACAGATCACAAAAAAATCACAGGCAGCCGGTGCATTGAACGTCTATATGTATATTGTTATATATATATGTTTATTTCGTACTCAAGGTACCTGCATAAACAATAACTGTGATACATAAATTTAAACTATAGTGCTACATTCAACGGAAAAAGAGATAACTGTTACGATACTAAAATATCTTGTATCATCAAATAAATCATTTCATCGTCAAATTCATCAATCATAATTTCATTGTTTTTAACGCAAAACAATGTATTTAAGATACAGACCAAAGCATTCTGTTCATCTGTTAACGAATCTTTCTTGATAATCTGTGTGATATTGAACCCCACCTCATTATGTACATTAATGTTGTATTTGTGTCTAAGGTAAGCAATATTGCGACCCAAAGGTGAAAGGGCATTAGAACAAGCATGTTTGATCACATTCTTAACTACTGCATTGTCACTGTGATTCATTTGAACAATCATTTTCAGCGTTTTAATGCATAAGGAAACGCTAATGTGTAGTTGGCCACTTAATGGCCCCAGTACCCAAGTATGCGAAGCAATTGGAAGGTTGAGTATTCGCCTAACACAATGTGTTTTTATGCAACTCTCCAAAGTTCCCCATCATTTTGTTAAAAGCAACATTAAACATAGAACATTTTGATGTGCAATCACTAAAATCATTCAACTTGTTATCAATGACGTTCCCCAAGTGTTTAATAGTTTTAGCCCATTTAATAGTAGAGCCATACAATATCACCTTATCAAATTCATTTACTGCCCTGCCATATTTTATGCATTTTGTTTTCAAAGGATTAAAAACTACATTATATTCATTAGCAAATCGTTCACATATTTTCAACATATTGTTCAGTGCAATGAGACTTGGACTGAGTAAGGTAATGTCATCAGCATAACCAAGCGCACCAACATATTCGCTGCCTATATGACAGCCTAGTCCAGACTTTTTTAACCTTTGTATCAGCTCATCAATGTACACAGTAAATAATATCGGTGATATGACACCACCTTGCTTAACACCGTTTGATACATGACACTCTTTTGATAAGCATGCATTCCATTCAACAGATATAGTCTGTCTCGAATAGCTATCCATAAGAAACCTAACTATAAGCGGAGGCACTTTACGCTGCAACAGCAATTTGAATAATTTTCCATAATGTACCCTGTCAAAGGCTTTACTAGCATCTAACAGACAACCAAAAACATCACTATTTCTGTGTGTATAATAACTAATTGTTTCTTTATATACAGTCGTGCAAAGGATTGTAGAATGTCCCTTTTTGAAGCCAAATTGAAGATCAGACGTACATAAAACATTGCCATACAGCTTAAGAATTATCATATCTAAAACTTTGCAAATTGAACTACATAATGCAATTCCCCTGTAATTATCACTACAACTTAATGATGATCGCATATCTTTTGGTATCGAAACAATCGTTGAATTTAATAAATTATCTGCTGTATGGCCATGTGAAATCATAGCATTGAATAGTTTACATAGGAGACCAGCAAGTTTGGGCGTCCCGTTAATCAAATGGATGCATAGCTTAACATTAAAGATGGCAGGTTTGGCAGCGCAGTCTACTAAGTTTACATTTCCAGATGGTCCCAGTTCGGCTTTTGTTTGTGAGCAGACAGGATGCGTCAAAACAGTATTCATCATCGACCTACTTGAAGGGCCCTTCTTCGGCGCCTTCGAACATATTGTTATCCTCTGCCCCACCATACGTTTCAACGAGGCCTATCAGTCGCGGTCATGGGTGTGGGATTATTCAGAGGTCTACGTCGTTGATCCAGGGGAGCGGCTCCATGACCACTTGAGGGCTTTCTACCATTGTTTTAAGGGCGACCCAACCCTGTACATTATTGATGACTGTTCGGCAACAAAGGTCCTAACCAAGAAGAGAGACATGCTATCCGAACTGGTTTTAGCAGCCGCCATGTGCAGCAAAGTGTCTGGGTCCTCACCCAAAAGTACAACTTTGTGCTGAAGGACTTACGTGAGCAGACTCGCTGGATGGTGCTCTTTCACAACAAGGACCGTGACTCGTTTGAAGACGCCTTACGTGAAAATGATGTAATTCCAGCAAGGGTGCTTAACTCCGTTATAACAGGTGCTTACTAAGAGCTGTCAATAAGACAAATAAATTTAGCAAATAAACAGGGAAGAAACGAACACGAATCAAGGGGAGACAACACCGGTGGAGATAACGTCAGTGACCACTTCAAAAAACGCTAAAAGGGCTGCGGCAGGACGAGAGGGTGCTGCAGATCGAAAAGCCAATCAAAATAAGCTTCTGAGAGAGCTCCGAGAGGCAAAGGCCCCACTTACAGATGCAAGAGACGAAGCCGTCAAGCCAATATCAACGAGCAAAGATGGGCGTGGCCAACATGGCCTGCGCCTTTGGCTGTCGGCGGCGTTGGGGTGTTTGGACTAGCATTGTATTGCTACAGGCAGAAACTAGCCTCACACCCTAAACAGGTTGTGGTACAAAAGCCTCCGAACGCTCTTTTAAAGGATCCGTTTTATATGGAATAAGATGACAACACCAATTACTGATGGAAAAATGCTCGTTAACGCTCTGTGCCACGGTGCAGTTGTTTCCGGTATATCAATAGGTTATGCCAAGCTTGCTAAGATGCCTCTGGGTGGTGGGGTGCCACGTCTTGATTTCACCACACGGGACCTGGCTATGACTGTTGCCGATGTATCACTAGCCATGGCAACAAAGGATACGTTAATTAAACAAGGAATCTTACCAGTTGATATACTGAAGTAATGGCCACACCCGCGTTACTTGTTGGGGGTGCTCTTGTTAACGCCCTTGCATTCTCTGGGAGCAGCTTTTTATTCTCTAAATTACGAGGCAGCCAAGTGGACGCGGAAGGTAAACGCCATGATATGGCAATCGAGCAGCTTCACTCTGCTCAGGCAGCATGGGCCAAGAAGCGGACTGAGTGTTTAGACTTCATCAATGAGCAACTGCGCTGCCAGGAACTTTTCGGGATGTGGACGAGGCTATGCGCGAGTACTCCCTGATTATGGGTAAAACCGTCAACCTGCTGGGCTCTGAGCCGCAGCTTTCAGACTTCTACGAGCCTTCAGATGGTCAAAAAGGGCGTGAGGTGGCGTTCATTATACTGGGTATGGCTGCGACTGGACTGGTTGCATACAGGCTTGCTAAGTAGGTCATTTGGAGACTCGAGCGTTTACTTTGTATGGATCGTCGCATGCAAAAGATCTACTATAGTCCTAAGGGTTAATGGAAAGGCATTACAGCTATCAAGAAGCTTGCAACAGAGGCTAGGGTTTCTGAGGAAGTTGCCAGGGGGTAGCTAACAAAGCAAGCTATATGGCAAATCTACCTGCCAGTGCCAAAACACATTCCCAGACCAAAATTTGATGTCCCTGTCCCTAATGACGTGCACCAAGCCGATCTCTTATTTCTTCCTCATGACCTTGTAAAGCGCCGGACTTACAAGTATGCCCTAATGGTAGTGGATGTGGCCTCGCTCTACAAGGTGGCCAAGCCATTGACTACAAAAGAGGCTAAAGAGGTTGCAGGTGCGCTCAAAAAGTTTTAACAAGCGAGGACCGCTGCACTGACCCAAACTACCTTAGCTGGATCCCAGACGGGAGTTTATGGGAGCAGTGAATCAGCTGCTAGCAAAACATGGAGTATCAGTCAGGCGCAGCCGTGTGAATATCCATTGTGACCAGGCTATAGTGGAACGTTTTAACCGAACACTGGCTGAGCGACTCTTTGGTCACCAGTATGCCGTAGAGTAAAGGGATACTGGGAAACGATTGACTGAGTGGGTTTCTCGACTGCAGGCTGTAGTCTCTGCGATAAATAATGAGGTGACCCGCTTGACTGAAAAAAACCTAAAGATGCTATAGAGGCAAAACGAGTTGAACAAAAGCCCTCTTCAGTCGTACCAGAGCGCCCGCTGGTGGTCAAAGAGCAAAAGCCTCCCTCTGATGTTGGCGTTCGCTACCTCTACCAGCCTGGTGAGGTCGAGAAAGACCACCGGCGGCGGGCCACTGACCCTGTGTGGTCACTCAATGTTTATTGGATTGGACGCTCTGTCACTAAATCTGATGAGCCGGTACTATACTATTTGTTGGATGGACCGCTCCGTGGCTTTGTAAAGGAGGAGCTGCTTGTGGTGCCGTCCGATACCCAGTTGCCACCAGATGGTATTACCAATTAAACAAAAGACCAGATAGGTAGTAATGGAAGCAACTGGAAAGTTCCCCTGGATATTACTCGGGAAGAGAGACCCTTGTGACAGGCCCTGTAAGTTTGACTTATTATGTATGAATTGTGAATATGAAAGGGTTGAGGGCGGTGAACCGGACTAGTCTGGATAGCGGCTCTGGCCGGTCCACCAACTCAATGGTCGAGGTAGGTAGGGCCTGGCTCATTGCCCATCCATAGAGGTTGTTGGCGTCGAAGTACCTGATATAGCTTGTGGGCTTCTCCTGGTCGAAGTCTCCTACGTAGGGGTTGTTTGCCTTGGCGTGGCGCAGCAAGACCATACTTATCCCTCCACGCAGACCCTTCTCCATGAAGAGGTGTTTGTCGTAGTCGGTGAGGAGTTGGAGCTTTACCCCTGTACTCTTGAGTAGAGCGTCCCACGAGAGGCCTGGACTGGTATAGAAGTGGGCTGGGTCCAGGCCATACTGCCCTAGGCTGGTCTTCTGGAAGGTTTCAAACATGTCGGCCAGGAGGAGGACATCTGTCCCGAGGTAGAGGTCGTGGTAGTCGCCCATGTTTTTGCAACCACACGTGCTCCAGACTTTTTGCACGTAGGCGTAGACTGTGGCGGATATGCTTGCTGTAGAAGTTTTGGATGGGCGGGAGGGGAGAATCAAACTTATCCCAGCTGTCCATGAACTCGTAGGGGAAGACCCCCTTTGCGCAATAGTAACCCTCGCATTGTCTGGTCTGGTTCATACTCTGCCGTCACGGTGAAGGCGTCTGGGCTGTTGGCTGAGACCAGCTTGTCGAGGGAGGCCAGGAGGAACTGTGCGCTGTCTATGAAGCAGAGCTCTCCGAGGGATAGGGATATATACTTCTCCATATTGTTGGGTATACAGTTGATGTTCCCCTCTACCTTGCTTATCCCCTGCATTAGGAGATGGGAGTCATAGCCCCTCAGGTTGTGGAAGACCACGGGGATGGGGGTTGTCTTGGGGCTCAGCCTAAGCTTTAGGTTGCAGGCGTTGTGGGCTAGCCCTCTGTATTTACCGGTTATGTGGCAGTGGTCACAGACCCGGTCAGTTCCGAGTGGTTTGCTGCAGACGTGGCATTGGGTTGCAGACTCTGTGGTCATCCGTGGGGACTGGCTTGGAGAGAACTGCTTTGATCTTTTTCTCCTCCTGCTGTAAGGCCTTGAGGAACTTCTCCACAGTGTCTCTTCCCCTGTAGACTACTGGGGGCGAGGTCTTCCCGTCGCATCGGACTACTATGTAGCCGAACCCGCAGCCCTGGTGTTCCTGGGTCTTCTGGGTGTTGCTCTTTTCTGGATTGAGTGCTGGCCCTGAGAGCTTTACTGTGAGCCCATCATAGTCTGCGTAGAAGACGTAGGGGGCCCGGAAGTTGCTTTTGCCAGTTCTGGAAGGATAGGATGTTTTCCCCCTACTCTGGCATGTCTACCTGCACGGCTGTTTGACCGACCCCTGCACACTCTGGCTTGTGGGTCTGGAGGAGGGCCGAGGTGGTGTAGCCGTGGAGGCAATGTTCACAGAAGAATTTGCGGCCCTCGTATTTTGTCTGGTCGTAGAGTAATCCAGGTGTAATGGGATGCTCCGTGGTCCTCCCATCCCAACTAAATACGTTAAGGCCTAGGTCAAGAACCTTTTTTGATTTTTCTGGCGTGGGAGACCGGGGTGGGGTACGCCACACCTGAGCCCTTTAGCTTATCTATGAGCCACAGGATGTTGTATTTTGAGGGCCGATGTGGATTCTGGGCAGCTGGGTGGAGGGCTGAGATGATGGACCATAGTATACATAGGTCGTCTTGGTTCTTTACGTTTATGATGGCCCCTTTGTTTGCCAGTGGTGGGGGTAGAGGGAGGTAGGAGCCGCCTTTGAGTGGTTGATACTTGGCGATGTCGATCCAGATGGTTTTTACCACTTTGAACACCCATCCAGAACCATGGTTGGTCCACTTTTCCAGCATCTTCTGAACTTGGGTGGGGGCTTGGTCCATCGTAGGGTTAATGTCTTCTGGATATAGAATCACCTGCTGTTTGTTTCGTAGGATTGGCTCGACGTACTCCATGGTACCATCTTTATCGGTCTTGTAGAGGCTTACCTTGATTGCGAACTGGGTCTTGAGGCCGCCTAAGATATTCAGCTCCTCGGTTAGAACTCGGTCGCACACCTTTCTGGAAGATCAGGAGGTCTGAGGCAAGGGGGTGAGGCAGTTGGTTCTTGATGGCCCACTTGGTTCTACTGAAGTTGAGGCGGGAGGTGGGGACCGGTCTGGGTCGCGTGGTGGTTAACCTTTGGTGGGGGGTTGGGACCGGTCCGGTGGTTGTCCTTGGACGTGGAATTGGTTTTCTGGAGGCTGATCTTGGACGTGGAGCCAGCGCTTTCACCACCTCAGACCAGAGACGCCGTCGTGGGGTCGATACTAGGGGATGTGGTCTGACTGGTTCGCCGTCCACCTTGGTCCTCATTCTTGCGTAGATCTCCTTGTACTTCCTATCGAATGCGTTTTTTTTTCGAGTTCTGCGAGGGCGACCTTCGTGCGTGGGTAGGGTGGTGGGGCTTGGCCGTGGATTCCAGTATAGTCCGCTTGGGCCTTTCGGGCGCGTGTGTTGTGGGACGTCATTACTCTACTGTTTTGTTAGTTCAAAAGGTGGTACAAAGGACAAAAATCAAGTCGCAACAAAAAAACCCCACCTACGACTCAAACGGCTTCCGACACTTTCCCCTACCCCTGCGACTCGTGGCCCCCTGAGACTCAAGGCCCTACTCCTACGACTCATGAGCCTGCCCCTACCCCTGTGACTCGTGGGCCTCCCCTACCCCTACCTCCTGTGACTCGTGGCCCTCCGATAGGCTCCCCGCTGTTAGTCCGCCAGAGGGAGACTCCAGCTCTTGTCAGCTCTTGAGACCTTAGACTACTACCAGACCAGATAACCACTCTAATCAAAGGTACCACCAGACCACTCTAATCAAAGGTACCACCAGACCACTCTAATCAAAGGTACCACCAGACCAGTCTAATCAAAGGTACCACCAGACCAGATAACCACTCTAATCAAATGTACCACCAGACCAGATTTGGGCTAGAATGGAATTGCTGTAGACTGTTTTGATTGCCAAGAAACAACAGTTTCATTTCCCCATTGGGTTAACATTGAACATGATTTTCCCCCCAGTCTATTATAAATAACTCTGGGACAAATGTCAGCAAGATCTGCTACTTAGTTTACGAAGAGATAATGACATAAGAGAGGTCCAGGTATGATGAGGGACAGGAAGCTTCATTCCTAACAAAACGTGCCATCATACAGACTGACGCTGGAGTAATGGCATAAGATAACCTCGGCTGAGCTAAACGCAGAAACATAACAAAATGATGTAAATTGAAACATTATTGACATTAATTGTTTATTGATTATATTCAACAGCTATTTTTCATTTCCCCCAGCTGCAGCATCAGTTTCCCGAACCCTTAATCATAATCACGTTGGCTCGGTTCCCTGTCAGGCTTCCGAGCGCTGTGTCGATTGTCAACGTGCACAAACCTGGACCAACCACCAGGAACATGCTAACACTAGCTCATCCATAACCCCTCAAGGACGCGGCATTACCTCAAACTGCTGAAGTGTTGTGCGCTTTATTCCAGCGAGCATTCCAATTTCACCTTGTTTTGTACAATAGAATCATCGAACATTTGTTTTGTAATTAGTGATTGATGGACGTATGCATGATGATTCCCTCCGCATTCCAGCTTCCGCCAGCCTCCTCCACCATCTCCCAGCTTCCACAACCAGCCTCCTCCACCATCTCCCAGCTTCCACAACCAGCCTCCTCCACCATCTCCCAGCTTCCACAACCAGCCTCCTCCACCATCTACCAGGCTCCGCAACCAGCCTCCTCCACCATCTCCCAGGCTCCTTCCAGGTGACGGCTCGTCGCGTGACTTGATTGAACACTGTGCAAGCACTGAATAAATCGAATTTAAGTGGCATTTACTTCGATCAGAGTGAGGGGTGAGTGTTGCCTACCTGTTCTGTATCAAAGAGCTGTGCTAAGAGGGCTCACTCGCGCCTCTGTCCGACAAAATATGTAAATACGCCTCCTGTGAGCAGCGCGCTGCTTTGTCATAGCGTCTCATAAAATCACATGAAATTCTCTGAACGATTCGGGGGCGTGGTCGACTCGACCAATCAGAAGACTCAAGGGGCAGATCCCAGAGACCGTGAATCAAGAGGGCTTTTGTTGATTTTATGGTAGCGTCTCCTGATGACGGGCGTGTATTTCAATCATTTGCACATTCACCGCATGGCTGGTCGAGGTGAGCCCTCCTGGCGTAGCTATAAACTGTTTGCATGTATGTTTAGCAGTTTCTTTGTCACACGAAAAACGCTGCTAAAATATTTAAAAGAAATGTCAGATTTATTTATTGACGTCACACAGCTAAGGGGACGGCTTGTCCAGTTTGGCTATGGTGAGGAAGGTTTTCTCAGCATGAAACACGAGGAAGCAATCGTAGCTCTGTGACAGCGTTTTCACAGCGACGCAGCAGCCTTCCTCCAGCGCAAAGTGTCCTCGTGAGTACAGACTGTCATAAGGGAAGATATTGTAGCCCTCATAGTCAACCATGATTCTCTGACCTCTGAAACAAACATATGAGTCACTTATTCTGAATATCAAAACCAAACTGGGGCTGTACCTAAATTTAAGATATCACCCAGCTTTATTAGCCACAAGGTACACTAGTGAAAGTGAGTTACCTTTCCCAGGTACGGATAAAAAAACAGATGCATCAATATTCATTTCTGTAGAAATCCAACAATGAGTGTAACACGGCACTCCATGTCTACGCTTAAATATTACCAAATGCCTGCAGAAGAGAAGTGGGGTGAAGGTTAAGGTCAAGGGTCGTGCAACATTCTCCCCTTTTCCGAATCAGTCACTACCACTCTGATATGTGTGTGTGGGGTGGGGGGGGGGGGGTGGGTGGTGGTGTAGTTTTAAGGATTCTCCACCATTTGTTGCAACAATGGGACCAGGTAGAAATGTCTAGGCTGGGGTTTGTACCCAGGACCCTCTGCAACCGTGCAGATGCTCCATTGTGTTCCATTCAGGGGACATTTTCACCCATGTGGTTAAGGGAAGTGCAAACACCCGATGGTGGTGGGGGGGGGGGGGTTCTCTCCTTGGAAAAGGGTAGGGGTGAGCCGTAGTCTGCGTCCCAGACTCCAGGGGTTCCGCTACGCTTCTCGCCCTAGAGTCTACGACAAGATTAGGTCTTAAACTGGCGCGTCCGAATATTCATTAGACACGTTCGTTAATCTTCGTGACCAATCAACGCAAAGGTTGTGACCCGGATTGACCTTAATTGCACCTGTCTGGCTCATGAAACTGGCTTGTGATACGCACCCTCGGTTCTATGTGACGTCATGGACATTGTAGTGGTCTGCGTCCAATGAGAACACAGTGAATGTCTTCTGGAATCATGGGGCGTCTCAAAAGTTCAAATTGGCACCACAACAAGCGCTTTAATAGCTTAGCTGCACGATAGTATGTTTACATAATAGTCAGTTAAAAAGAACCAGTTGAGTGTCTGCTTCTCTCGACTGTGTGATTAACGGTGCCACGCGTGAAACAACAAATCGGAGTGTTGTAGAATGTGTCCCCGGCTCATAAAAATCACTCGTCCGGTTGGACAAGTTCTTCGAACTTGTAGAGCTGACCATGGAGAGACAACGACTCAAAAGTACCCGAGAGTGACCGAGAGACACGGCTTGTGATTGGAGCATCCCAAATTTGGGATGCCCGTCCAGTTCAAGACGCTATCGTCCCCTTGACCTGATGGCGAGACTATTGGATATCAGTAACATGTAAACAGCGCCCGCAGCCATCAGGCTAGGGGACCTTGACTAGGTGAGCCGCCATGGGAAACAAAAACCGGACCATATCTACACCAAACCAAAGTGAGAAAAGGGAACCATTTACATACCAAATCCTCTGAAAAAAGACCCATTCATATACAAAATCTTTAAAAGTGTCACAAATACATATACCAAAATTAATTATCCCAATTCACATCTAGACCAACTTGCGGAGCTACAAGGGGCCCATCCATATACCAAACTAACGATTCAGAATGAAAAAGTACGTTTATTAAGCTTCGCAACTGCTGATACCATGGTCAGTCTCAACAACCAGCCTCCTCCACCATCTCCCAGCTTCCGCAACCAGCCTCCTCTACCATCTCCCAGCTTCCACAACCAGCCTCCCCCCTCCCCTAGGACGTCCTGACCATGAGGTAGACGATATTGCAGGAAACAGTGGAAGGAGAGTGTACGTTCCTGACCTTTCTGTTTGCTAATCATCCCATAAAACTTGTCTTTGAAACAGCGCAACCACGCTGACTGATAGGGCTGGCCACCATTGACCCCGGGGACTTGAGCAAACACCCAATATTGAGCATCATTTTTAATACCATCACAAAACAAATATCCATTGCTATACTCGCTGTCAAAAAATACGTACCTGTTGGTATACCAGGTCATCGCCAAAAAAACGACACATTACTATACCTGTCTTCAAGAAATAACGACCCATTTGTATACCAAAATGCCATAAATACGACCTAAATTGGCGGCACATCGCCACTAACCTCCACATAGTGAGAACCCCCCACCCCCTTGGGTGCAACAATAGCGATATAAACATACAGTTTGTATTGCGTGGAGGCAGCGTACATCAAGATGACTTCCCCGTGTCGTCTGCACCGCTTGGAATGATTTAATTTGTTTTGCATTGTGCTACCAAGGCTGAGAAGATGATGGAAGCTTGGACAATAACCGCTGCCTTTAAGCGGTTTTATTACTCCGCAATAACCGCTACCTTTAAGAGGTTGTATTACTCCGCAATAACCGCTGCCTTTAAGCGGTTGTATTACTCCGCTATTTCAACTATTTGTCTCACATGTAATGCCAACTTAAGAGGATGACTGTCAACGAAGAGCATATCGGCGCAGTTGCTTGATTACCTGAAGCGGCCATTGAATGTCATCTGAACGTTTATTATGTATATTCCCGTAGTTAACACAGCAATTCTGGTGTCATCCTCTGTCAACTCAAAAAGCTCCTTGTTAATTACAAGGCCATTCCCGCACATCGTCAAATACGGACCTGCAAAATTGTACCACATAGTTAATTTTTTTCACTTTGAGAAATTCATTCATTCACCCTCCACGTGTCGTATTTGATTAAACGATACCTCCACGCGTCGTATTTTATTAAACAATACCTCCACGCGTAGTATTCATGGTGACTTGGGCCACATATTGAGAGCGAGGCTCCTTCCAACTGAAACGCTGAAAATAAATGGGCGACAAGGTAGGCTTTTTTTTATCGGAAAGGAAAAATTGCCATTAAAATAGCTTTAACACTTTACCATAAGAGATTGTATTCGCCTGTTCAACTTCTTTGTTGACTTTCCTAAAGATTTGAGAACTGAAAACGAAAAGTGAAATTGATCACTTTATTTGGCGTTGTGTTTGGCAATCGATTGGACGATTATAATGATGTTGATTAATATGTTTGTATGTTTGTGATAACGATGATGGCGGCGACAAACTCAGTTATATAGATGGCATTGATGTTGCTGATATTCATTACCCTTTTTTCTAGACGTTTTGCTGCTTTCATTTTCCCGCCTTCTCTGTGGTGAGACATCTCGTTTGGCGTTGTCTCGTCTGCTCCAGTACATGAGATCATCAGAACCATCGCACTCTGTTTTGGCTTGTAGCAGCAAATCACTGCGATTCACATGACTGCCTACAGACAATAATTCGTGTGCCTCTAAACCACGAAGTCTCTCGTTTAATGCTTCAATATCAGATAGATGAGAAGCGCCAGAAGATACACGGTTAATACAGCTGGGGCAGGCATTCCACGCAGGTGTCACTGCTCTGTTTGGCCTTCCATACTCCCTCGCACATGTAAGCCGGTTGTTAGCGACCTTAAATTAGACGAACACATCATATAATAGATTTGGACCGACCAAGGGGATTTATTTACGTAACTGACTATGCATTGCATAATCGATCATGACAAAACTTTAATCATAACATTACACAATCAGTTACGTAACACTAACTAATATTTACTCATACTTAATGACATAACATGATATTAATAATTTTGAATTATGAAATGACAATAAGTAATGAGAAATCCCCCGGAAAGGGTAATATTACGATAAACAACGACATTGATAGCATCAAATTGTACAAGTTAGAAGGTATGTTGATCAGAAAGGGTGGGTATGCATGGGTGGGAAAGTCTGAAGTTGCTATTGCTGCTGTCGTCGCTGCTGCTGTAGCGTGCTGGGCTGTCGTCTTGGAGTGGAAGATAAGCAGGAACCAAAATTCATGACTCTTATACCTGTCCGCGGAGGTGCCGTGCCAAACGAGACCAGTAATTCCCCCCAGATGCGACAGGGAAGGATTTCAGTTTGCCTACCCACCAGCCCAAGTTGGTTAACCATCCACCCCCAAGAGGATTGCCTAATTGCGGTCCACAGGGACATAATTAAGGTTGCCCAGTTCCCAACGTCGTCGAGTGTGGGAACGGCGTGAGAAACCCAGCGCGACCATGTATTGCACAAATGACAGAGGTACGGTTTGCCGGATGATGAAAAAGGGGGACCTCTGTGTGGGGATTCAAAACAGGTGCAGAGGGGAGGCATGTTATCTTCCCATTTAACTCAATTTCATAATAATGAAATACCATTTAAATTAGACGAACACATCATATAATAGATTTGGACCGACCAAGGGGATTTATTTACGTAACTGACTATGCATTGCATAATCGATCATGACAAAACTTTAATCATAACATTACACAATCAGTTACGTAACACTAACTAATATTTACTCATACTTAATGACATAACATGATATTAATAATTTTGAATTATGAAATGACAATAAGTAATGAGAAATCCCCAAGGATCCAAGTAAGAGTTTACTTTTATGTAGTAAGGTAGATTTGGTGAAAAATGTGCTAGGGAAAGGAACTTGTAAGGTAGAGGCATGGTGAGGTATTCTGGTGGAGCGTTGAGAGAGCAGCACAGGGACGCAATGGGTGGTTTGCAAGGGGTCGGGGGGGGGGGGCAGAGTAAAACTCGGTCTTTGGCCTGGATAGTAGGTGATAGGTCATTAGCCAGGAGAGCAACGTATCTAGAGAGCAACTTGCAAGGCTGGACCGGGGGTGTTACTAAGTATAGCACAAAGTTCAGGTATCTCTTAAAATGTTATTATCTGAGAAGGCCCGCGACCGGTAGTGTGATATTTATGCATCCAATCGTCTCTCCAACGTTGTAATACGGCTATCTGTGCATACATAACCGGCAGGGTTATGTTAGAGACATGGGAAGGCAAGGATTGGAGGAAGAGGTGTAAGGAGGTAGGACAAGCCCCTGTGTATGAACGAGAATACAGCTGACTGAGCATGCCCGTCTGGGGTAAGCGAGAGATGGTGTCACTAAGGATATTCAACTTGCCTGGGATATATACAGCTTTTATTTCAAAATTACATTGGGCAGAAATCCAGAATAGTTCGCGTAGGGCGGCCATTACTAGGCGATTTTTGCATGTGCCTTTATTAATGACCGCCATGGCAGTCATATTATCCGTGTGAATGATCACCCTGTGATTGGACCAGATATGGCCCCATCGCCGAGCTGCTATGACAAATGACAAGGCTTCTTTGTAATTGATATGTAGACTGAGCGCACGTGGCCAGTCAGTTGACCAATGCGTGTACTGCCAGTCGTTCAGGTATGCTATACCAGAGCCATACTGGCACGCATCTACATAAACCTCGGTTATTGGTTTGTCTACCGCGCAGGCGACCGTGCCGTTGAACGTTTGTAAAAACGTGCGCCACCAATGCATGTCTTGGTGGAAAGATTGAGTAAGTTTGACCTTGTGGGAAGGCCTGCGAATTGCGTGCATAGTATCCAGTATGCGTCGGAGAAATGTTCTGCCTCCCCGTACGACCTGCGATGCCCATGACAGTTTACCCGCTAAGCTTTGAAGCTGGGTGCGTGTTGCGCGAGTGCGGCTGCTGAAGGTGCCTAGCAGCGCTGCTAGGTCCTGCAATTTGCGCTGTGGGAGAGACAACATCATTGAATTGGTATTTATCTCCACCCCTAAGAAGGTCAAAGTTTGCGAAGGCCCGTTAACTTTCGACCAGTTAATTTTGAAATTCAATTTGCGCAATAAGGCTATTAAAGTACTCAGGGCGCTTTTACATTCCGAAAAGGACTTTTCTATGATCAAGAAATCGTCAAGGTACACGACGATACCATGAAAACCGCGTGATGCCATCATGCGCCGTACACTTTGAGTGAGCGAGTTGAAAATAAAAGGGCTTTTTGACGCGCCAAAGGGAAGACGAGTGTCAGTCAAATACACGGGTCCTGACTGTTGATGAAATTGCCATTTTAGACCCGTGGCTGAGTAATTACTCGGGTGGATACGGACTGATCGGTAGGCGTTGGAGAGATCTACTTTTGCCATAAACGCATTTGGGCTTAATAATTTAGTAGCATTATCCAGGGTTTGGTAACTAAACTTGTCATTGGTTGCGTAATCATTGACTGCGTGATTGACTGGGCGGCTGCAGTCGTGAATGAGCCTTACCTTATTGCTGTCTGCTTTAGGTATGGCGCCTATTGCACTGACTATCGTCGGTTTAGAGGCAGCTTCAATGTAATGGCCTTCAGCAAGTTCTGATAATAGTTGAGCCTCGACCATTTCGCGAGAATCTTTCGTGGTAGCTGATGAGTAATTTTTTGTTTCTACATCAACTAAGTGGTGGTTTGTGTCTATAATATGAAACCCATCTTTGATGCCTGTAAGAAGGAATTCCCGGTCAGGATCGGACTCGAGTTCGCGAGCCCAGATAGCGTAGCTGTCAGAGATGGAGTTAGTAGTAGGGCGGGTAGGGGAGGGAGTGGGTGGGGGGTGGGAGGAGGATGTGGTGTGTCCCTGGTGCTGCTCCTCTGGCCTACGCAGAGGTGTGAGTTATTTTGGGGTGATTCTTGAAGCATTCGGAACATACGTGTGAGAAGCGGCACCCTGCCCCAAATTTGCATTTTGCCCGGTTGTAGTTGAGGCACACTTCCACTTTAGTTGCGGGATCGGTGGGAATGCTTGACACGGGATGAGGACGCTTTGGGAAGGATGCGGTATGGGTTTTCTCCCTCAAAATGATCTGATTAAGATGGGTGCAATCTGCTCCCCAGTCGAATTTGATGTGAGACTGAAGCTCACGGTATTGCTTGTCGTACTGAAGTACGGAGGTCCAAGCATACCTCTCTGCCAATTGTGCAATTTTTACCGTGTAGCCCAGATAGTTGGCAACCCCCGACCCTTTTAATACCTCATCCTTAATGAGTTGATACAGAATCCGGCAATTAGCGGCACACCATTGATGGGGAGTGATGGATTCCAGTTTCGGCTTTTTGGGACCGGCTTCATAAAACACCCTCCCCTCGGAACCCGGCAGGACAACCGTATCCCGCTGGCACAGCACCCCAGGAACAAAATCACATATGTCATGAAATGAATTTGGAGCCTGCTTACCTCCGCACGCCAAGAAGAGGCGCGCGTCGTGTGAGGGTGGTGTTGCTTGCGTCTGGTCATCATGGGCTTGGTCCTCGCTGGCTCCGTTGATAAGGTCATGAAGAAGCGTTTGGGTGGGGTCAGCTGGTTTTGAGGCCACTCTATGTGTGCTTATAATGTCCCGAAGAGTCATTTCGTCTGCCAGTGGCAGGTTAAGTCTAGGTAGGTCGGAGGGCCGTAGCCTACAAATCTGCTGCACAGAGCGGAAGGTTGTTTCGTTGTCCCCATAGTGTCAGTGCGTCCATGGAGGTGTCTTCACCGGCAGAATATCCGGATCGCGGGTGTGGTGGTTGCCCTAGGTCCCCCGGGAGCCTCGCCTGTGCCTGAGAGGCAAATTGGGATGACTCGGGAATATGAGGGGTAAGCTGCGGTGGTTGCGGGGTCGGCGCGAGATTGTTACCGAGGCGCCTAGGTGCAGGGGGGTCTCGTCTCCTGGCAGGTTCCTTCGGTCTTGCTTCCGCGTTGAGCACCTCTAAAGGGGGCGCTAAAGCCACAGATGTGGCGTACGGTTCTACCATAGGCGGTAGATAGGGCAGAAGTCCCGATTGTGGGGTGGTGTCGACCGCAGATTTCTCCATCTCCAAGAGTTGTTGACAGTATTCACAGCGCCGCAAAGTCTGAAGTTGCTATTGCTGCTGTCGCTGCTGCTGTAGCGTGCTGGGCTGTCGTCTTGGAGTGGAAGATAAGCAGGAACCAAAATTCATGACTCTTATACCTGTCCGCGGAGGTGCCGTGCCAAACGAGACCAGTAATTCCCCCCAGATGCGACAGGGAAGGATTTCAGTTTGCCTACCCACCAGCCCAAGTTGGTTAACCATCCACCCCCAAGAGGATTGCCTAATTGCGGTCCACAGGGACATAATTAAGGTTGCCCAGTTCCCAACGTCGTCGTCGAGTGTGGGAACGGCGTGAGAAACCCAGCGCGACCATGTATTGCACAAATGACAGAGGTACGGTTTGCCGGATGATGAAAAAGGGGGACCTCTGTGTGGGGATTCAAAACAGGTGCAGAGGGGAGGCATGTTATCTTCCCATTTAACTCAATTTCATAATAATGAAATACCATTCCCCCCCCCCCGGGGCTTAATCCAGCTGATATCTGGCTCTTTATTGGACTGCGGTAACATTTCGAGCACTGTCCTGTGTAGATGAACCATAAACGAGCTTATTGCTTTGGGTGAGCCCCTTCTGCTATGTTTAGTAGTCAGCTCGCCCTTCGTATGTCTTCCGGAGTAGGAGCATATTGCGTCCGGCTGTTGGTTCGCGTTTGAGATCTGCGCGGGAGCTGAAACAAGGTAAAGGGACAAGAATCATATAAGGCCGCGGAGGTTTTTTTCAGTTGACATTTATACTCAATATTGTCTAAAACTGATACCAATTGCCTCTTGAGAAACAGAAGAAACTATCTACCGACATATGTGGAACAGAAAACAACAGATCTTTTTATTTGATCGGTTAGACAGAGAAGGATGTCGTCAGGTAAACATAACTCAATCCCTTCTTTAATCAATACCAATTGCCTCTTGAGCCAATACAAGTCCAGTTACGCCATATTTGCAAGCAGGAGTTGAAATCTTGGGGTTTTTTTTACGTCGTTTGTTCCGTAACGAAATATTTACGGATTGATGCTTTTGGTATCATGGAGTAATAATACAATAAACGAACAATCTAGTACTTCGTGGTGATATCAAGAAAACCCTAACTGTAAAATTGTTCAGTATGTATTTGAGGCGGGTTAGTTGCATACCTTTTTCACCCTGTGATGAACGAGATATCTGGTAACCAACAGTGGCGTCATTGCCCGCCAATGGCAACCAAGTGGACTAATTACGGCTCCTTTCTTACGTCTTACAGTTCCAATACCGGAGCCTCAAGTTGTTTTCTACTTCAGTCCGCACTCTTATTCTCTCCTTCGGGATTGCCGATTTCTTACTGACTCAGATTCCCCCTGTGGGACCGGGGGTAGAATAGACCCTTAGTATCCTCCAGCATGCCGTAAGAGGCGACTCATAGGGCGACTCCTGTTTGGCGTGGGTTGCGACTCGTTTCTCCGGACGATGGGATCCTTGTGATTGTACAGAGAGGTCCTTGCGAGGACCATATCTGCAACACACCACTTCGGCCCGGATTTTGCCTAGAAGAAAGGCTGGAATGGCCTGGTGCAGTCAATCGGCAGGTGGTGACATGCCCCAGGATAATCGTTCACATTTGTATCTTCATACACGTGTATTGCCCTCTCTTTTCCCCATTCATCGTACAAGGCGGCCACCTCAATCAGGCCAATCTTATCTCTTCATATTCATCCCACCTTTCGAGGCGTTATATAACACTTTGGTGTTGGTTTGCCGTTAAACCCTTTACTTACCTTACCTTAAAGAGAGTGTTCAGCCCCATATTTGTAAGGAGGTTGCCTAGCAAGCTGCTTGGCAACTGCACCTTGGAAACCAAAAGTTTAAAGTGTTCAGATATTCAGTCTCTGAAAATAGATCCTTACTTCTTCGGCTGTCGCCATTTTTTGTTGTCGGAAATTATCCTTGCTGCTCGTTGGTCTCATTTTTGCACAATGATGCCCACGACTCTAATAAGAGGAGATTTGATGAAATCTACCTTTTGTAACCTTAGCGGAAGTATACATATCGATAGCGAGGTGATTATAGAGCGCGTAATGATTTACAGCTAACATTCGTATTTAGGGAGGCACCGTTATCGATGGAACGACACAATTGAATTAAACAGATTTCTACAGTACATGATGAATATTTCCAGTAAAATAATAATTTTGAAAATTTATCTGCATCATTTTCGATCAAGTAAAATTTGTGGCACAAATTAAAATACGGCATTATTTATGTCTGCGTCAAACGTAGTAATATATTAACAAAATGATTCCCGTTTTGTTTCGACTTATAGGTCAGTGTCAGCATCTTGAATTTGATTTATACTGAACTGGCAGCCATTGAAAAGATTCAAGAACAGGTGCGATGTGGTTGCTCATCGAAGCTCTTGCGATCATGCAGACGGCATTAATCATGCGGACGGCACTAATCATGCGGGCAGCACTAATCATGCGGACGGCACTAATCATGCGGACGGCACTAATCATGCGGGCGGCATTAATCATGCGGGCAGCACTAATCATGCGGGCGGCATTAATTATGCGGACGGCACTAATCATGCGGACGGCACTAATCATGCGGGCGGCACTTACCGTGCGGGCAGCACTAATCATGCGGGCGGGACTACCCAAGCGGGTGGCACTAATCATATGGCGGCATTAATCATGTGGGTGGCACTAATCATATTGGTGGCACTAACCATATGGCGGCACTAATCATGCGGGCGACATTAATCATATGGGCGACATTAATCATATGGGTGGCACTTATCATATGGCGGCATTAACCATGCCAGTGGCACTAATCATATGGCGGCACTAATCGTTCGGGCGGCATTAATCATGCGAGCGACATTAATCATTCGGGCGACATTAATCATGCGGGCAGCACTAAATATGCGGGCGGCATTGTTTGAATTATGCTGTCACCTGAGTTGTCGGGAGGCCATGTTGCAGTCCATTCAGACAGTCTAGTCTTGATGCCAAACAGAGGCAGCAGTTGCAATATATAGTCGCACAATCAATCCTGTTTCTAATAGCGACACATCATGGATACCAACGACTTGCTTTATTGTCATTGCCGTCTCTGACATCCAACACAACTTTAAAGGCGAACTGTGTCAAGATGTCTAGTTTAATTTCATTGTCAATAGCTGAAGATGATAAATAGATATGTTCTATTCATAGATTCACTTAAATACACAACGTAAGCTTCATTCACGCCTTAAGTATGTCGAGACAGTATAAAGATGGACGTGGTATTATAGTTGCCATGGCGTAAGCCTGGCGGAGTGCGCCAGCACATTCAGCCACAATCGCTAGTCGCATAGCGACCGCCCTTTTCTTAATAACATAAAGGATATAGGTATAGGACATTTCTACAAGTTCGTATTGCCCAGTATATTCCGTAGAAGCAGGCCATATCTTCGCAGTAAATAAAGTAAGATTTTCATGTTATTATGGGATGTTCTGTTAAGAAAATCCCGTCAGGGATGAGGATAGATGGCGCATTGCTTGAGGAAGTCCTGAAACATAGAGGAGCAATGTTTACATTTTCAACGAGGCCATTGATTTTTGATTGCTACTGAGAGCTTAATTCTGGAAGAATTACGGCTGCTAAATGATTGATACGCCTGATCTGACAGCCGATGAGCATATGCGTTGCATTACACTCACGTTATCACACTCGGGGTAGGAGGGAAGCGCAAGCAGTCGGAGGTAGTTGATGTAGTGGACGGCGTACTCGAACACAGTAGCTTTGTCCGTCTTGGCTGTCATTCCAGGCACGATATCTTTCAGCATTTCACAGGCCAGCTTGATACGTGACCTACAAGCCAGCAACAAACATCACGTAAGTCTCCACTGCATCACCACTCACAGCCAGCAACCCAGGTTTGTCACCTGCGCGGCCTCTCCTTACACTAAACCCTCGCGTTTGTCACCTGCGCGCCCTCTCATTTGATTAAACCTTCGTGTTTGTCACCTGCGCGCCCTCTCCTTTGATTAAACCCTCGTGTTTTTCACATGTGCGCTCTCTCCTTACACTAAACACCCGTGTTTGTCATCTGTGCGCCCTCTCCTTTGATTAAACCCTCGTGTTTTTCACATGTGCGCTCTCTCCTTACACTAAACACCCGTGTTTGTCATCTGTGCGCCCTCTCCTTGACTAAACCCCCGTGTTTGTCACACCCGGTTTGCACCGGCGCGACCTCTCCTTTGACTAAACCCTCGTGTTTGTCACCTTCACGCCCTCTCCTTACACTAAACCTTCGTGTTTGTCACCTGCGCGCCCTCTCCTTACACTAAACCTTCGTGTTTGTCACCTGCGCGCCCTCTCCTTACACTAAACCCTCGTGTTTGTCACCTGTGCGCCCTCTCCTTACACTAAACCTTCGTGTTTGTCACCTGCGTGCCCTCTCCTTACACTAAACCCTCGCGTTTGTCAACTGCGCGCCCTCTCCTTACACTAAACCCTCGTGTTTGTCACCTGTGCGCTCTCTCCTTACACTAAACCTTCGTGTTTGTCACCTGTGCGCCCTCTCCTTTGACTAAACCCTCGTGTTTGTCACCTGTGCGCCCTCTCCTTACACTAAACCCTCGTGTTTGTCACCTGTGCGCTCTCTCCTTACACTAAACCCTCGTGTTTGTCATCTGGGCGCCCTCTCCTTACACTAAACCCTCGTGTTTGTCACCTGCGCGCCCTCTCCTTACACTAAACCTTCGTGTTTTTCACATGTGCGCTCTCTCCTTACACTAAACACCCGTGTTTGTCATCTGTGCGCCCTCTCCTTTGATTAAACCCTCGTGTTTTTCACATGTGCGCCCTCTCCTTACACTAAACACCCGTGTTTGTCATCTGTGCGCCCTCTCCTTTGATTAAACCCTCGTGTTTTTCACATGTGCGCCCTCTCCTTACACTAAACACCCGTGTTTGTCACCGGCGCGACCTCTCCTTTGACTAAACCCTCGTGTTTGTCACCTTCACGCCCTCTCCTTACACTAAACCTTCGTGTTTGTCACCTGCGCGCCCTCTCCTTACACTAAACCTTCGTGTTTGTCACCTGCGCGCCCTCTCCTTACACTAAACCCTCGTGTTTGTCACCTGTGCGCCCTCTCCTTACACTAAACCTTCGTGTTTGTCACCTGCGTGCCCTCTCCTTACACTAAACCCTCGCGTTTGTCAACTGCGCGCCCTCTCCTTACACTAAACCCTCGTGTTTGTCACCTGTGCGCTCTCTCCTTACACTAAACCTTCGTGTTTGTCACCTGTGCGCCCTCTCCTTTGACTAAACCCTCGTGTTTGTCACCTGTGCGCCCTCTCCTTACACTAAACCCTCGTGTTTGTCACCTGTGCGCTCTCTCCTTACACTAAACCCTCGTGTTTGTCATCTGGGCGCCCTTTCCTTACACTAAACCCTCGTGTTTGTCACCTGCGCGCCCTCTCCTTGGCGTTGTGGGCCTCTCTGCCCAGGGAGAAGTCG
The DNA here is from genome assembly GCA_034190875.2 of Urechis unicinctus. NCBI lineage: Eukaryota > Metazoa > Annelida > Polychaeta > Xenopneusta > Urechidae > Urechis > Urechis unicinctus. The sequence continues at coordinate 71,145,014 of CM067358.1, read as the reverse complement.
TATTCTCCATCGGACAGCGTCCCTTCCTTGGTATTATATAGAGCTGCGTTGAGTTGGCTGGCCGTGGGTATCTTCAGCGGTGCTGATCCGCCTTCGTCATCATCGTCGTCATCATCTGCATCACATCACGACGTCCATAGATCACGTGTACTGGCCATCTGTAATGTAATGATAAAAGATAACCTTTAAGTGCGGCAAAGTGGCACCAGTTCGCACCATGAATCGAGTGACTCTGAGACAGGCTCTCGGTTGCACTGGGGATTTGTGAATTGCCTGAGCTGTTCAAGGTCAGCTGAGATGAACAAGAAACGATGCTGTTCTGGGATGGTGCGAGATGGTAAGAGAAGGGGTCCGCGTCGCCAGTCACGGGAGTGCTTGCGTATGGCATTTCTTGTGGACCTCTGTAGTAAGGAAGTCGGGTTAGATTCCAGTCTTGGTTCACCTGCACGAGTTGATAACAGAGCAAAGCGGCTGTAAGATCCACAGATCAAACACAGCATGAATGGGTGGAGTGGCTTCGATCTATGGTATTCGGTACATCGATTCACCTTCGTTATAGGAGTGAGGTATTGGATTTCTGAAAGACTACCAGCTGTACCTTGGCTTACAACTGAATAGGGGGGACCATTGTTTTGCAGAACATGCGACTCGTTATAAGAGTTGAGCTGAACTGTAGGTGTAGGTACATTAAGTTGTACAGTGGGCAATGAAAGTTGTACAGATGGTAGTGGCACATGTGCTTCGTTGCTGCTCAGTACACACGACTCGGTAGACGATTCGTCGGTGGTCAATATCATGTGGTGGCCCGTAGGTGCTGAGTCGACTTCAAACGAGGGGTGGGTCGCTGATGGAAACCACTGGCTTGATGCTGGAGAGTAGATAAGCATATTGCCATGGTCGCGTTGTGATTGACAGTCACTAAACGATCTCGCCCGTGACAAGTCGCATGATGATAGGAACTCTTCATCGCTGTACAGGCAGACAACGGTATGTCTTCGATAATGGCTAGACACTAAGTGTATAATAATAATTATCTTATACCTAACGAATAATCTCTCTCTCTCTCTCTCTCTCTCTCTCTCTCTCTCTCTCTCTCTCTCTCTCTCTCTCTCTCTCTCTCTCTCTCTCACACACACACACACACACACACACACACACACACACAAACATATATATATATATATATATATATATATATATATATATATATATATATATATGCATATAAACATATATATATATATATATATATATATATATATATATATATATATATATATATATATATATATATACATGGTGTGTGATTGATAGATATGTATACATATATATGGTTATATATGTATAAACATTTATATATAACATGACAGATATATATATATATATATATAGATTATCGATATATATAATGTATATAGATAGATATAGAGAATATATATAAGAGATAGGAGTCGCTGACCCCGATCTCTCTCTATAGAGATCTAGCTTGGATATGAGTGTCTAGATCTCTCTATATAGAGAGATATAGATATATATGTTAATACGTCTGGACATATCTATATCTCTCTATATATATATATATATATCTCTCTATATATCTCTATATATATATATACCCTTACCGCTCCAATGCAACAGGTTGTGACCGTGGATCTGGTTTGTCGACCGAACTAAGATTCGGAGTCGCTGACCCCGATAGCTTGGTGAGTGGCATGTTAAACGTCTGGACAGACACGGGCTCCCTGTGGTCACCGATCACGTCACGGATAATCATAGTCACTCTTAAATACACACATGTCACGAATAATCATAGCCACTCTAAAATACACTCATGTCACGGATGATAGTCACTCTAAAATACACACATGTCATGGACAGCCCTAGTCACCCCCCCCCCCCCCACCCCGTTGATAGGAGTGGCAGTTGTATCCACAGGGATTCGTATCAGAAGGTAGGTTGAAGATATATATTGACCGACCTATGACCCCGATAGATGGTAGAACGAAGAGAGAAAGTTTTTTTAGAATCGATCAGACCCTTTCAACGCATATTTGACCACTTTTTTCGCAACTTCAGTCAGAACTACAGAGCTCAGTTTACGGATTTGCCTCTTTCTTTCATTTTTGCAGGATAAACACACATGCGCCGGTCAATGGGAGGACAGGACCAAATATGACGCGGGGCAGATGGCGACTTCAGTAAACTGAGCTCTGTAGTTCTAACTACATAACTGAACTCTAGCTCTAAAGTTATATAAAAGTTTCTCTCTTCGTTCTACCATCTGTCGGGGTCATAGGTCGATAAATATATATCTTTCTATCTTCGACCTACCTTCTGATACGAATCCCTGTGGTTGTATCAGCGGGATGCTGCTGGGCCGGTTCCACCAGTGAGTCAATCAGAGAGTGACTAAGTCAATCAGTCAATCCGAGTGTGAGTCAGTCGGACAGTTAGTCATGATGCGTACCTGTTGAGGGAGTTGTCTTCATCCGGGTGATCAGCAACTAGTTCCTCTGACCTTCCTCCTTGAAAAACATCATCGCCGATGTCATTTCCCGCCGGTTTATCATTTCCCGCCGGTTTTTCATTTCCCGCTGATCTACCATTTCCCGATGCTTCATTTTTTTCAGTAGGTTTATCATTTCTGCCTAGTTCATCTTTTCCCATTTGTTTAATATTTTCTGCTGGTTTCCGACAAATCGGCCCTTTTTCTTGCCCAAGAAGCTGGCCATCCTCTATCTTGGCATGAATGCTGTACTTTTCTTGCTTCAAGTTACTAATGTCCGTTGTCGTTTTGTGGATTCGTGGTTTCAAAGTTTGGAATCGCTGACTCAAGCTGTTCATGTAATACTTAAAGACAGCAGCCTGACCGGGAGGAATCGTGCTTTTGGAAGATGCTGAGTGAGTGGACGAGTCTATAGAGGCGAATTGGTGCTCGTTGTCATGGTCACGAGATGCTGTTGATGAGGCTGAATCGGTGGTTGATTGAGACAGGTTGACAGGGAGAGCATTACTTGTGGACGGAGCTTGTGTGTCGCCGTCGATCGCGTCAGTGTTGTCGTCAAACATCAACCCCGTGGTCGTTGTTTGACAATCGATATTGTTTGACAAAGCGAAGTTGGTAAAGTCATCCGTGATCTCATTGATGTCGCTGCTAGGACATTCGCTTAAGTGCACGCCGGGTTCGGAGGCCATCTTCTGGCGTTTGTTTGACTTTGCATGTGTCTCTTCTTGTGAACTGGGGGCGTTATTTAGTTCCGAATAGATATAGAACTTAGGCGTGGATATGCCGTGGTTGGCTGATAGTTGGCCTTGATCATTATATTTTATACTTCCATTTCCCTCTCTGCTGTCTAATAAGTCTGGAATGTGATTGAGCTGGAAGGCATTAGCGTGGCACCCCCAGCCCTCCTCCTCCTCCTTACTAGGACCGACTTCATCCGAACCGGGCTGACGATTCGACTCTGGTAGCGAGTAGAGCGATGCCTGATCATTGTATACAAGTATGGAAGTAGCCGATAAATCCGGAATATAGCCGGTGGTGAAGTCAAACTGGACCAGCGAACTCGCGTCTAGAGATTGATGTGGTGTTGTGATCGAATTGACATCGGTGGTGTCAGTTCCAACAGACACCCTTGGCATTTTAAAGAGGTGTTTTGTTGTCTGTTGTACGTTAGGGTGCGGTATTATGATGCCTGTACAGACGCTGCAAACATGCGGGAACAATTCGTGATAGCATTAAGGCTACAATCAATATTGTATAATTATCTCACGTGTTGTAAATAAAATATAACCAGATATAGTAGCCAAAGAATCCACTGGTATTTTCGAAAGACAATATTGATTGCCAAACATTCATGGAGTCTACTATTCTAGTCATTACAACAGACCTTTATTTAACCACTATAAATTTTCCCCACGATCACAATTTATGTTTTTTTTATATGAGTCATATCTTGCGCCGCCAACAGACTTGAAGCAGATTCCCAGGTTATAAAGACAAAAGTGGCATTGATACGATAAAATCTGCAGTCGCATCCTTCGTATATAGCCCAAGACTCAAGAGACCAACAGCCGGTTCGATACCTTGTTTACTGGCTTCCGAATTTGGTTCAAAAAAGCTATTCGTATATTCTGGGTGCATTTCTTTATTGTAATTTTATTTTGTAGTATTTCCTACAATAATCAAATAATAAATGTCAGAAAGTAACGCGGATTCGTTAATGTTAACATTGATTGAAATCGTTGAAGATTTATTATAATTCAACAAAATAGGTTCGCTTATGTTTAATTAATTTAGTGATAAAGAAATGCACCCACTAATTAATATATTGATTGTAGTAATTCACTCGTTTGTACAAATACTTAACAAGTTACACTACTCTACACGATAAGCTAGAACACAAATAAACTGGCCTATTTCTCGTTTGACAAGATAAAAGGAAAAGGCCACTTTTTCGTCTGCTTGACTTGCCTCGGTCTTAGTGCTCAGATTGACTGAATTTTGCGTATTTGAAGAATAATGCAACTCACAGCAATGACTTCTCGTAAATATTAACTCAGTTGTCACTTGATGAGGCATAGTCCGGTATAATATAAAACCACACCAACATTTTGACAACAAAAACATTTTGCATGAGCGTCCTTGAAACGTGTTCTGTGACGTAAAATATTTCCATGGCAACAACAGTGGTCGGGGTGGTGATTTTCAAACGCGTGGTATGGCTTCCTCCATCAACCCCTTGGGGGTGGTGTGTGTGTGTGTGGGGGGGCGGGGGGTGGGGGATAGGAGGGGGTAGACAAGCACATGGGGAAATACGATAACAGGACGCAAGGAACCAATTAAGGATACTCATCTTTCAAAGAAACCTTTTGAGCAATAATAAGCTGCAGAGCTATCAAAAGCGCACTTGAGTCAATTGAGAAGATAAGATTGACCCGATTAAGCAGTCGAAATGAAGACGGAGATGGAAAAAATAAAATGGAAACGATTATCCTAGGGGAAACTAAGGGCCAGAGAACACTCCCTGTGGGTCCGGGGGTAGAATAGGCCAACTGTATCCCCCTGCATATCGTAATAGGCGACTTATAGGGGCGTATCGCAGTCGTATAGGCCAGTTACCCTTTCGGCCCACAACCCAAGAGTCGTTTCGGGTCGTCAACAGTTCGGTCCGTCACCAGTTCGGCCCGTATCAAGTTCGGTCCGTCACTCATTCGGCCCATGTTTATTTTGTTCACATGCAAGCCTTACCTTTATATTCACTAATCATCTGAATGTCACTAGTGTAGATAAAGAAGATTTATGTTGACGAATGCAGGTGATTTCGGCACGGTGATTTATTTACTCAAAATCAGAATGAAATCTGAACGGAAGGCCAAAATCACCGAGGGCCGCCCAGCCAAGAATGTGATCTCATGGCGATCTCACACATGATGCCACCATATGAGACAGTTGTAATATCACTGTGAGGTAGTTTTTAAAATCACACATTGATCTCACAAAGATATCATGAGCTGATATCACAGTGTGAGATCTCTGTGAGATCACATACTGATCTCACAAAGATATCATGAGCTTATATCAGTGTGAAATCTCTGTGAGATCACATACTGATCTTACAAAAATATCATGAGCTGATATCAGTGTGAGATAATTATATCACTGCATATGTTCAGCTAAATTCAAACGGACAACAATGGTAACATCATGATTTTATTAATCAGTTGCACAATAGCTTAGCACAATCTGTTATCACAATTTATTTTTCTCCTTCTAGAGACAACTTGTTGGCAGACTTCCTCCGAAGTCTGGTTGTGCAGTTGGATAGGAATATCTCCAACTGTTTTTGCGTCTCACTTTTCACAGTTGTTTTTATCTCGTCCCTACCCCTCTTTACTTTAATTTCTTGAGATTCCCTACGGAAATACTTCACAGTGGTTGAAAGGCAGAAATACATGTGGTTTTACAGAGCAATGTACAGCACTCCAACAGAGAACCTTATCAATGAACCTCACTCCCATCTATTTACAAAGTTGAATTTTTTACCCATAGAAGGCTCTCTATATGTTCACATAAAATGCAAAGTTCAAAGAAGTTGATCAGTCATTGATGCTTTGAGTATAGATCGATTGACTTTTGACCGTAAGTGGCAACCATGTACCTGATCTTAAATGAATAGACAAATGGGAAGAAGCCGGAGCCAAGTTATATGATAAGTTCACTATCCTTATAAGAATTGAAATTTAAAAGTATATAATGTCATTATTGCTGTAATATTATCCACAATTTCGCCAACATGGCAGGTTACTAACCACAAGCTTCTTGAAATTTGGCTCCTGCAGCCTATCACAAAAAGCCTCAAATTCTTCTGGGGTGTCAAATGTTCAGGACATATATCGGATTTACCCTGTTGGCTGTTCACAAGCAGGGTCTCTGCTCTGCAGATAATTTCGTTACTGATGAGCGTGAAAGTCTGAAGTTGCGCTGTTACTTTAGGGCGACGCATACTGGTACTGCCCAGCATACTCAGTGGTCATAGGGAGGCAGCAAAATGGTATCCTTGATAGAATTTTTTCAGTGATTTTGACACAAGCTGTGTGGCGCAAGATTATTTAACTAACGCTGCATACACACTAGGGTTCACATGCCGTCATTCATGTATAAACGAAAGACGCTACTTAAAAGTGATGCCGTCGAAACGATGTAGAAGGCTGGCACCATCGCATGAATCACTTGGCCGTCACAAATCCCTTGGCTTTCCGACTTTTACCTCCTTCTGTGCCTTCTGCATGACGAAGCCAAGAGCGTCTCCATCACAGTCTGCATGGTTTCCAACAAAGTATTAAACGAGAGCAACGCACCCAATAATATTGTCAGCATCTGAAAGTTATCCGTTGAGGTGTGGGATGCCTACATAAAGGAAGAGAAGACATCCAGGATGTGCTTCGCGTTTGTTCAGCAATACTTTCTCGCTGTGCATTACAGAGTTGCAGTTTTGAAGATTGTTCACGAATGATAATGTCTTTAATGTTAAGCTATTGGCTAGTTAGTCAGGACTTTTTTTATATTGATGTATACAGATAAAATACAAGATCAATGTCTAATGTTCATGATGTGAAGTAAAATCTAAAAAAATAAGGCATGGCGATCTATGATATTATTTAATTACGAATATTACGCGTGCAAACAAATGTATTTTTTCCCAATTTTATCAGAAACCCGCGAATAGGACATGCTCACTTTTGACAAATATAATATGATGGTTACAACGGCGGTGAGTGTTACTTTTTTCATGTGAACGCTAAAATGGTGCAAGACGACTTCAGTGCATTTTGCACTTAAATGTGGCGTCCTCTCATCGCATGACCTTTTCCGCGTCGCGCTAAGAATTTTTGAGCCGAAAGTAGTTTCCAGCACGGCTGCGCAAGCTCTGTCAACCACCGTTGTTTGTGCGTCGGGAAAATATCAAGCCTGTCGTTTGCATTTTAATTCATTTCAACCTTAATGTATCACCCTAATGTCCAGTAATGTATTTATATATTCATAAATTAGAGTTGATTATGCAGGCTTTGTGGTAATATTGTCGATTCGTTAATTTTGGAAAATGAGCGATGAAAGAAGTACTTTAAAATGCATGCATATTGTGGTTGACCCGGGTCCGAGGGGGTAGGGAGGGAGAAATGGTAGTGATGCATTTTTTCAGTGACACGGCCAACTCAAGATACGCTTATACACACAAGGGTTCACATGGTCATTCAAAGTCGATTTTTGTTCATTTTTTAGTCGGACCCCTAACATCACGCTATCTATGATCGGGTGATAATTTATAGTGAAACACTATGTTATTTCCAAGTTTTTTCAACTTGCTATGAAGGGCATTTATATTTAAGATACATGGATGAATTATATATCAAACGAGAGCTAACGTATTGAATTTCAATAATATTGTCGACTTTTCGCATTTTACTCCGTTTGAATCATAAAAAATGTGTGGAGTGGCGCAATACGTTAAAGTTCTCGGCGAGCATTTCTGACTTTTCGAGATTCACTCCGTTTTTTATTCTCTAAATCGGCTCGTATTTGTTACTCTTATCGTTTTTTATTGTTTAGTAAATGACAAGATGACATTCTAATGTTCATGATCATATAAAATCTAAAAAATTGGCCAAAGGGAAAAATATTATTATTTTAATACGAAATATTACGGTGCAACAAATTATTTTTTCCCAATTTTATCAGAAACCGCGCGAAATAGTGCTCACTTTTGACAAATATAAGTATGATGTTACAAATGGGTGAGTTTTTTTTTCCAGATTAAATGGTAATGTTTTGTCGTATTTTGCACTCAATCATCTCATGCTTTCGCGTGTGCGCCCGTATCACAGTCAACCTTTGCTTTTTGTTCAACACGGCTGCGCACGCTCGTAATTCGTATCGTACCACCGTTGATTGTGCGTCGTCAGAAAAGTCGATTTTCATTCATGATTTTTTAGTCTGACCCCTAACATCCATCTATATACGGGGAATAATTCAACGTTTTTAGTGAAACAAATAAAGTTTATTTTTCGAATCGATTGGAAATGTTTTTGTCGAATTTTAAACTTTAAAATGTTCGATTTTGTCATACCCGAAAAAATTGGGAGAGCGCATAGCTTGCCTTCACACGGCCAACTAGATCGCTTACGCGGCTGTTGCTTGTTTGAAAACAAAGTCGATTTTTGTTCATTTTTTAGTCAGACCCCTAACATCCATCTATATTAATGAGATAATTCAGGTATAGTGAAACACTTTGGTTAAGTAGGTTATTCTCGAATCGATAGTAAATGTTGTGCCGAATTTTAAACTTTAAAATGTTCGATTTTGTCATATCCGCGCCGGGAGAGCGCATAGCTTGCCTTCACACGGCCAACTCAAGATCGCTTACGCGGCTGTTGCTTGGGGTCAATCAAAGTCGATTTTTGTTCATTTTTTGGTCTGACCCCTAACATCCATCTATATACGAGGATATTTCAAGTTTAGTGAAACACTTTGGTTAAGTTTATTTTCGAATCGATCGGAAATGTTGTGTCGAATTTTAAACTTTAAAATGTTCGATTTTGTCATACCCGCGCCGGGAGAGCGCATAGCTTGCCTTACCAGCATTATGTCATTTGAAAGATCACTCTTGCACTTAATTATTTGGTGTTGTAGATTCAAAAAAATATCCGTTACAGGCCAGTAACTTCAAAGACAAAATGCCGCTTGCGCTGGCGCGTGGAATTCGGCAGTTAGGGCTCGCGGAGTAGATGTTGAGCTGCCGACAGTTACTGCGACGGTTGCTCGAGCTTCTCGTCACCAAGGGCACCACCCAGATTTAACACATCAAAGAGATTATGTTAACCACGTTTTGTGTCAGATCCGTTCACGGAGTACATTCCGAGTTTATCATTCGCCCCAGTCTTATATAAGCTGCGAAATTGCACCCAAATATTCATAACCATTGCGGTTAAACAATTCGCATTTGAATCTCTATCTGACAAATTTTTGCTTTAAGACGCGAGTATATGACGAGGATGATGCTGTGTACACATACCACCGTCTGGACGACATCTCTGAAGGCGATCTTGAGATTTTGGTCACCTGATGTTTTAGCATTGTTTGGCAATTTCAGGTGTCTGGTTGCAATAGATTAGTATTGTTTGGCAATTTAGGACAGGTGTCTGGTTGCAATAAATTAGTATTGTCTTGTAATGTCAGACAGGTGTCTGGTTGCTACAGTTTAAGCCTTGTTTGGCAATTTCAGACAGGTGTCTGGTTGCAATAGATTAATATTGTTTGGCAATGTCAGACATGTTTCTGGTTGCAATAGATTAGTATTGTTTGGCAATGTCAGACAGGTGTCTGGTTGCAATAGATTAATATTGTTTGGCAATGTCAGACAGGTGTCTGGTTGCAATAGATTAGTATTGTTTGACAATGTCAGACAGGTATCTTGAAAAGTGAAAAGTGGCTGTCATCCTATCAATTTTGGCTCAAAAACTGACAATTCCATAGAATTTGAAACCTCAATAACTTTTTTGATTTAAAAAAATGAAACATAGCTTATAAGAATCCTCTAGATTATACATTTCTTGTGGTATAATTTCACTATTATATTTCAAATATAAGACATATACAGAAGCTGTTAGCCCTTACAGTACAATTTTGGCACAAAACCGAGCAATACCATGAAATTTGAAACTGCAATTTCTTTTTTTACTAATTGACTTAAAAAAATGAAACATAGCTTATAAGAATCCTCTAGATTATACATTTCTTGTGGTATAATTTCACTATTATATTTTAAATATAAGACATATAAAGCGGCTGTTATCTCTTACCGTACAATTCTGGCACAAAACCGAGCAATACCATGAAATTTGAAACCTCAATAACTTATTTACTAATTGACTTAAACAAATGAAACATACCTTTTTAGAATCCTCATCAGTATACCTATCTTTATGTAAAATTTCAACGAGATACAATGAATTTGAAAAAAATCACTGACACCCCTAATTCATGTTTACTGTCCTGTCACTTGGGGTCCACTGGTCTGGTTCTGGGTCTCTGGCATGATCTCTCATAAATTAAAGCCTACTTGTTGGAAGTGTTGGTCACGAAAACTGCTTGAACAGAGCTGTTCTTCCTTACTGAGTCACAATTCATAATTTAAAAATGACTCGTTTTTATTTTATAAAATAGTATTCATTTGTTTGTGTCCATGCTTCAGAATTTCAGACTCCAATGAAGATAACCTTGTCCAGGTTGAGACTCTATCATCTATGCTTTTCGTGCAGGGAGGACAGGAAGCATTGTCACCTTCGGCTTCTGAATAATGTGACTCTGCAGAGAACCTACATGAATTTGTTGAAGGATGTATTTTTGATAGTAATGCCCCATGACTATGAATACTAATTATGTGAGAATTGTATCAATAGATTGACCAAAACACTTCAGTGGAAAAGAGATGCCATTTCCATGTTCTATGTATTACACACACAAAGCATAGATATTAATATTAGTAAATTAGAATAGCATGATATTATATGTGTGCATGATTGGTCATCAAGTTGTTAAGAAATGCAGATTCAATATGCTCATAATTAAATAGTTTTTATGGAGGTGTTCATGTGTTTACATTCATATTGCTAAGCCGGTTTCTTATTTCTGTCTTTTAATATAGTTTGGGGACATGCAATTGTTAATGTCGTAATGTTTTGCTTTCTCTCTCTCTATACTTGTTTGATGCTCATGTGATCTATTGGCCAACAGCTTACCGCCCTGCGTGGAGGTCACATGACTTTTAACTAATTGCTTAGCCGATAGGGATGGTAATCACTTCCTGTTGTGACTCTGTTCCTTGCACACACAATTTTGATTTTCCTATTCCACCCTCCACTGTTTTCCTGTCTTGTTGTAGTTTATTTAAATGTACAATCTTTTCATGTTGTGGTGGTGGTTTTCTCCCCCACCTTTGCTGTGTGCAATGTATTTTTGTTTATTCCATTTCTTACATGCACCTGGCTTAAATAAACAAGCCCATTTATCAACTCTTATCATGTTTTATCTTTCACAGCAAACTATTTGCAAGGTTTTTGTTTTAACTCTCATAACTCATACAATTTCAGCCAACTTGATTTTATTATATGACCACCAACTATAAAGTATATTTTTTCCATGATTGTTAGATTTTTCCATGTGTCAATTTCCCAGAACTTTAAAACAAAGATGGCTATGTGTTGCACAATAGTGAACTTTGGTAATGTATTCACACCATAATTTTCCCTTTCGTTTATTAAAACAATAACTTTAGAGCCTTATTATTTTTAATTGCAGATGAATTAAATTGGGAGAGCATTACCTCGTTTAAATTACCCATTGCATTCACCCGATTTTCCAATGGCATAACCGGTCGCTTCTTGAAATATGAATATCAACACCCTTTACGATCCTAATTCATCTTCAGAAAATGCTAGGGACTGGATGATACCCATTTTCGAATATCTTACCCCACCCCCTTCCATGCCCACCACGCTTGTGTACACGTGATTTCTTTTTATTTCTTTGCTCCAATTTCTTCAACCCAACAGTTAAATATGAATATGAAGAACTCGTGAGTTTTCCAATATTAGCATCGGTAATTACAAGGTGTTAGAATCATATGAAGAAAACTGCTTTGGCGACCCTTGCAGCGAACTGATTGCGGTGTAAAACCACGTGCAGAATTTGACTCGAATGTTTACTTGTATTGAGTAGTAATTTTTAGAACTATGTTTTTGGCGTAAGGAGACTCCCGAGAATCTCGCGACTGGGTGAATCAGTTATGAGAAAGGGGTATGCTGTAAGGGACAGAAAGCGGCCCCTTGCGGGAGAAAATGGACTTCTGTGGCTTTATTTAAATTTTATTTTTGGTAAAGCAAAAGAAAAATCAATCATCTGGGCGGTCAAAGATGAAGTCGGACGAGAGGAATGGCCTGATCCAGTCAATCGGCTGGTGGTGACTAGCCCAGAGATAATCGTTTGCATTTTTATCTTTTTAATCGGCATCCATGTGTTTTCCGTCTCTGTTCTCATTTATCCTAGAAGGTGGCTGCTTAATCAGGTCAAACTTATCTGTTTACGTTTAGAGGCCCCATATAACACATTAATGTTGGTGTGCTGTTATACCCTATACTCAGTCAAAGAACAATGCCCAGTATAGGGGCGAAAGTGCAGAAACTGAGTGCTATGCTATTCGCAATAGCAACATCTCAGGGACATTTCACCAAACGGATTATGACACTTATGAGTCAATATGTGCAGTTGGTAGAGTGGGGGCACTCTCCCAATCCTGGCAAAGGTCTTAATCCTCCTCAATGGCAAATACGGATTCTTCCAAATCAAGTTGGACGAAAGCAGTTGATACTTGAGGACTTCCTGGAAACCATTTGGCAGTTTCAGCTACATGAGATGTGCGCTTGGTATCTCGTTGGTTACAGAGGAATATCAGAGGAGACATTGAGAGGGTGTCTTTATATGCCGATACAACAACACAAACAGGCAGTTGCGTTCAATTACCCAAGTATTAATACCATTTGGTATTATTATTCTGTTCACACTATGTAATGTGAAGCACGAGTCAAATAGACTTTGCATAGTGGTGGGTGCGCGTTATGATATGCTGTCGTTGTCAAATATTGACAGCATCTTATTATGTTATAAAAAAGCCTGGCCCTCATATTCAAATTCCTGTCTATTCGAGTGAATAACTTATTTTCTGGTATTTTGTTCAAGAACGCTTCTTTTGCACAGTCAAATTTATTTCCATGGCACCATCCAACGAAACAAGGAAGAAGAACAATTGGAACAAGCTGAACAAAGTTGGTCACATGGGGATCGCTTTGCGCCTGTAGGTATCCTGTATCTAAGAACAAAACCATGCCAATGATGTAACAAGCCTGGCATACTGAATCCTATGAGCTGATGTCAACTGTAGGTTTGATGGTGGGTGCTAGAGAACCAGGAGTTGGTGAATGATGTGGAGCATACAAACCAGACCGCAGCACTGTCCTGGGTGTTATCAGACAAGATCACATTCAAACTTAAATTATCTTTTTCAACATGTGCATATTTATGAAGCATTCCATGCAGAATTATAATAACAGAAGATAATACAGACTTTGAAACCACAATCAACTGTAAACAAACGTCAAAGGAAAGTTTAGGATTTCTGAATCTAGCAAAACAGTGAAATATACAGTTGTTTACTTCATAAAATACTGTCCAATGTCATGCAATGCACAGCAATCATAAACAAGCCAAGAAGAATATTTTACGGACGATGCGGTCGTTTCCATGGAACGGATCAATTGTTTTGGTGTAAATAAGCGGAGTTAAGATCATGAAACCCTGCAATGAGGAGATTAGAATAACAAATGATGGACAAAAATCATTTAATATTATATGAAAAGATTAATAAAATTGGCTAAGATAATAAATGTATACTTCATAAAAAGACTGCCTCAATAGCAGCCACAATTAATAATAAGTATTATTTACATATCACAGGCAGCTTCAAATGGCCATTCCTTCATTGGTCACCCACTTTCAAACACAGACAAAGCGCCCATTCTGGAACATTGTGCCTTTGACCACTAGTATAAGAGAAATAGGTGGAGCATGGAGGCTGGCACCTTTTAACCAATCACCAGGTAGAAAAGAGTGGTGGACGGGGCATAGGAGGCTGGTAGTCAATGTTGTGCTGTGATTGGATCTGAGCTAAGCCTGTGTTGAAGCGAGCTTGCGGTTTCTGGAATGAGCTTGGTGGTCGGCTTGTTGTAGTAGCCCTAGAATCTTCGCTCTGTAAAAGAATAATGATAGTTGGTCACCTGGAACGAAACAGACAGAAACATTGGTGGTTAAGTTGACCTACTGTCAGACTTGATTTTTTAGAGAATGCTCGTAAATACAGCAAGTCGGCTGAATAACAAACAAGATGACAAAGAAGTTGAGGCAGATTCGTTCTGATGCCTGTGAGGTAAAACATGGTACCAGCCGTGTCTACGTAGTGGCTGCTAAGCCACACGTGATGGCTGCTAGGCCGCACATGATACCAGTAAGGTCATACATGATGGCTGCACATGATGGCAGCTAGACCACACATGATGGCAGCTAGACCACACATGATGGCTGCTAGGCCGCACATGATACCAGTAAGGACATACATGATGGCCACACATGATGGCAGCTAGACCACAAATGATGGCAGCTAGGCCACACATGATGACAGCTAGACCACACATGATGGCAGCTAGGCCACACATGATGGCAGCTAGGCCACACATGATGGCAGCTAGGCTGCACATGAAGGCAGCTAGGCCGCACATGATGGCAGCCATGCAAGGATGCAACATAATATGATATGGAATAACATGACAACAGGAATGGTGGTGAATTATTGATGCATTGGGTTAAGCAAACAAAATCAAGTTGAAAACACAGGAAGATTTGAATCGTTAATCTGAGAAAGCCACAGCACAGAGAAGAACTTATGTCAATTCAGAAATTCAAAAAAATTCTACTAACCTAGAATTAGAGTTTTTGAAGACATGTGGCTCTGTGGTCATTAGCCTGGGCAAAATCTTGTTGGAGAGGGGAGAGAAAAGGGGATGGATTCCCGAACCTTATTGTACCCGTCTGTAAATCCATAGTATGACCAAAGCAAGAAGGTGTACAAAATACTGCAAGGTCAATTGGGAGGTGACGGAAATACCTCATTTTTAAGTATGTGTAAGCAGTTAATAATAATTAACAAATTTATTGTATATATATATATGGGCCAAGCAAGGTGGAATGGGAGAGGATTCAGGAATGGGGTGAGATTGGGAGAGGATTCAGGAATGGGGCAAGATTGGGAGAGGATTAAGGAATGGGGCAAGCTTGTTAGAAATATATTAGCAAGGGCAAGTTTGGTGGAGATATAGGAATTAGAGCTACTTTGATTAAAGTAGGGGCAAGTTTGGTGAAAGTTTATGAAAAAAGAGAAAGCTTGTTGGAAATATAGCAATGAGGTCAGGTTCAGTGGGAATATAGGAATAAGGACAAGCTTGGTAAAGGTTGGTGGAATATAAGGAATAAGGACAAGCTTGGTGCAGGTTGGTGGCAAACTTGGTGTGGCTTTAGATTTGAAGGTATTCAGTTACCAGGGTGTGGGATGCCATGACAACTCAATTCAAGTCGGTAATTAGCATCTCTTTGCTCATCTAGCTTGGAACTGATTTACTCACAAATGTGAGTTTCTTTACCATTAAATGAAACAGGATGAACAGAACTATAAATAGTTGAGGAGAGAATGCAATAAGCAATGGGTGATGCAGAAGAGCGGGTTGAGGCGAACCACTGTCCTCACCGTCACCAATCACTATACAACTACATCAGACTGACTTCTCTGTAAAACGCTTGATTAAATAAAAAGTGGATTTACCGCTCTGTTGGCGATGGCTCCACTTGCGTTGGATTTCCTCAGCAAAGCACTTCCCATCCTCTGTGCAGAAGCACCTGCGTATGGAGCACCTACAAGAACATACCACAGCTTATGTCACCAGCACTGGCCAAACTCACCTGATCCAACCAAACCATGGAGACCAACAAATCCCTACCGAGTTGCAACTGAACAGGTCTGAATGAGAGCAGACTGCAATAGGAACAGTGCAGGAACACAGCATGAAGTGTACATGTTTAAGAGGTGCAGCTGTTGATGCAACAAGGCCATCAAAGAGCTAATGACAGATAGGAATGACCCATTCAGTGACATGGCACAGGTGGGATAGGCTTGAAGTAACAAATTGAGAATGACCAATTGTCTACCAGGTAACCAACAGGAATCATACAGATTTCACTCCGGTCAGTCTGCCCCCTCCTAAGGCCAGGTGTGAATGACCTACCTAGAATTGGGTCAGGGTGTGTAGATTATTCTCTCTATAATGTGAGGTGTGAATGACCTACCTAGAATTGGGTCAGGGCATGTAGATAATTCTCTCTATAATGTGAGGTGTGAATGACCTACCTGGAATTGGGTCAGGGCGTGTAGATTATTCTCAATATAATGTGAGGTGTGAATGACCTACCTAGAATTGGGTCAGGGTGTGTGGATTATTCTCTCTATAATGTGAGGAGTGAATGACCTACCTGGAATAGGGTCAGGGCGTGTGGATTGCCCCCTTGATTGTCTGTTGACGGAGCTGTTGTCATTGCCGTAGGTGAGTGGGCGAGCTTGTCCAGTGTGTGGGTGGACGCTGGCGGTGGGCTGTACCCCATGGGGGTGCTTAGGGGGATGGAGGGAGGGAGGACTCTCCTTCTCTCTCTTCAGGTAAACAGGTTCCGGCTTTGGAGCGTTGGTGTCCATGTTGTACTCAGGCAGGCAGTCTGCCTCGGGCAGGTTGTCCCCCATCGTGTACTGAGCTTCTCCAGATTGACCTCCCTGACCTGCCACAACACAAGCAGGGTTCAAGGACAGGTTACTTGTTGCCTCAAGGTGACCAATAACACCAGCATGATAATGAATGAACTTCACATGCCAACATTGAAACACTCATGCAACCAACCCCCTCATGCAAATAACTGCCTCATGCCAACAAACCCCTCATAAAATAACCCCCTCATACAAATAACCCCCTCATGCTAACTACCTACACATGCACACATACAGCGCACGCCAACAACCCCCTCAAACAACGCTAACTAGTACCTTAAGAACGTTATATATTCTATGCTGACACTACGATGTAATTTGGAACCTGTTCAGTAGTGACTGGACATGATTCTATCCGCCTGAGGTCTAGTTCCTCAACACAGAGTTCTTGTTTCGCGTGCGCGCATTAACCCAACGAGGGCACTAGCTATTTGGTGAATCGCCCATGCGCAAATATGTGCATACTGATTATGATCTAAAATGCCTGGTTGGTGAAGTCATGGAATAAACGTGGACCATTATCACTCAGTGGTCAAGTTAAGAGGTCAAAGATGCATTTCATCAAACATCATCTTTTTTCTTAGGGGGTGGGGTGGGTCTTCGCCGACTGATTCTCAGAAATTGTTTAAGTTCAACTTTTATTGTTACGGTTATTTTAAGTTCCACAGCCACTTGAGTTCGAACATCATGATTTGTTACCTCCCTTGCATTATGATATAATATACCATAATGCTTATCAAGGCATCAACAACATTATAATCGCCGAAATCGGAATATGCATATTTAAAAGCGGTCGAACTATGTTGATGGTTACAACTCTAAGGTACGTCGCGTCGTTTAGGTGGGGTACGTCGCGTCTTTTAGGTGGGGTACGTCGCGTTGTTTAGGTGGGGTGCGTTGTGTCGTTGAGGTACGTTGCGTCGTTGAGGAGGGGCACGTCGCGAAGGGCGGGTCAAGATCGGTATCTGAATTGTCAGTAGTCTGTGTCGAGTTAGTGTACTTACTGTGAAGGTTGCCAGAGATAACAACACAGGACAAGATCACACGAAGAGGACTACGAAACAACGCTGATTACGAGGATTCGCTCCTTTCCAGAACTTTACTCCGTCTAACTTTTGCGGTAAGATTTTGACTTCGTGTAAATATTCTCTGAGGGTGATCAAACAAGAAGCTACAAAGCCGCTACCCGGAGCCGTGTCCAGCTCGCCTAGCAACCACCAACACGCCCCGCCGCCGACTCCGAGGATCTATAAAGCTGTTGATCCCTTCATCGAGCTCTTGACGCCTAGCGGCCGGCGTGACAACCACTTTCTCTAGTACCGCGATATCATTAAACTTTGATCAAGGCGTCGGTCCAGGAGTGTGACACCTGTTCTAACAAATCACACGAGCATTAGCCGCGGATGGTTGACTGGGCTTATGTATGGCTATATAAATGTGAGGGCTGGATGAGTAAGGGTGGGGGTGCGTTAGCGGGTACCTCGCAGTAGGTTACACACTACAAGCCGTTATGGTACCTCGTCCAGGTCGCTCGTGACGTCTCCCTGAACGGACAGCCAATCAGCACCAGCGGCAGATGAACTGGGCAAATTTCGTGTACAAAAAGGTCGACTCAAAATATACTATTTTGAAGATTGACCTCAACGACCAACTGGCGCTGACTTTCAGTCCAGTGACGTCATCTAAACAGCCCAGTTTTATGGTGGTAAGCTTTACAACCCAAGAACCAAACGACCTGCACCTCGGTCGCCAGAGGACTACTCCCATAGGACATCCACCAAACCATTAATCTGCTTACAAATAATCAATAATCAAACTTAAATAAAACTACATTGGTTGACTCATGGGAGCAGGAGGAAACCATTTAGCAGTTAGCTTTGTACTGTGTTAGTCGGCCTGCGGGGAGCCGTCTGGCCGTGTAGTGCCAATAATCAACACAGGACTAATGACAGACGAAAAAGAAGCCTCATGTATGGGGGGGGGGGGGGGGTGGAATCTTGAGCTTAACTGTATATCTTCATAAATTCTTAACCCATGATGCAATCAAAGAGCTTATAGCTACGCTAAGAGAGCTTACTCCCGACTAGCTTTGCGGTGAGTATGTAAGTGAGTGAAACACACGCCCGTCACCAGGTGACACCACAGAAGCCCATGGGACTGTTGATCCAATGCCTCGGGGCTCTGCATCAGTTAAAGATATATTGTCTTCTGACTGATCAAGGCGATCACACCCCCAAATTAATCAGAAAACTCCATTTGAGACGCTATGACAAAGGACCACGCTGCTCACAGGTGGCGTGTTTGCATTTTTTTCAGCGGAGGTGCAAGCGAGCCCTCTTAGCGTAGCTGTAAGCGCTCTGATGCAATCGCCAATGCATGCTAAACCCTTTATTAACAGTCAACTGGACAATATCGTTGAAACAATGCATTCACTGGGTAATGTGACACATTAAGCGGTCGCATATTGTTAGCAAGAACAGGAAACTGTGAACATCAAAAGCAAACAGTACACATACAGTAAAGCTCCTCACCTGGGAACCATTGCCGAGTTCTGGAGAACAAAGAAATCTTCTTATGAGAAAGTGGTTAACCTTTACAGGTAAATCCTACAGAACCACTTGCTAGCAACAAGGAGAGTTATGCCCATCAATGAGTCCTAGTATTAACTTATGATTGGTATTGAAGACTAACTTACCTGGGGTAGAGGGACTGCTGGACGCCTCCTGGTATGCATCTCGTGAAAACCGATGAGCTGCTGTAGTCCAAGCCACTGCCTGTAGCCAACAAATTTTCCCTTTACTTACTTATATATAAAACATACAATATATTATCTGCAACTCAGCATTGCTCTGTAGAATAAGCTTACATCCCAACCTAGTTTTGAGTTAATGGCTGTCACAATTAATCATAACGTCCTGCATAATTAACATAACGTTTTTGCAAAGATCAAAACGATCGCAAATAGTATATTACCTATTTATAATAGTTTTTTTCATAAACATAACCAACACATCCAAATGGTAATCACGTAGCATTACATCTGACACAGTCGGGTGGGTACCTGTCCATTGGGCCGACAGAGTATCGTAGTGCATTCTGGGCCAGTTCCCCATTTCTGCTGCTCCTTGAAAATGAAATCCGTTGGAGGTTGATGCAGGAGGGGGTCGGTGGTGCCACACCAAACGCTGACCGTGTTGTTGGCTGGGAAATTAACACGAGGAGGGAATCTGAAGGCTGCCACGGGATGTCCTCCCACGTTCTGCTGAATCAGGTAGCCCCCCAACTCCTCATCCTGGCAGAAACCAACAAACAGGGCAATAATGAAAACTGTCACTCAATGCCATAGGGTCACTAATTTCCTTAGTAACACAAGATAATGTTGTCGATAAGTTTGCAAAGTGATCCAATATGATGGCTGCATCATTCCTTATTTCATCCGTAAATCTAATCATTTTTATAAAACAAACAACCGACACTTGTTAGAAATGATACTCACAGATTGGGAGGAGTTTAACAATCGGATATATTTGCCCTCCGGGTGGACCTCAAGGACCCTCAGGCTGCCTGTGGAGCTGTAACAGACAACACTTCTCAGCATGTCCGACTTGCCAACACAAGTGACTAACACAAGACCTGCCTGAATTCAAGACTCTCTCATAAATAAAGAGCATCTTATGTGGCATGTGATATTTTGGGTTATTAACAGATCAAGTGTGGCAACATACATAAGTTCACCACAGCTGATTGACACAAGTGCATTATGACCGCTAATTGACATAGGTGTTAGTGCATTATGACTGCTAATTGACACAGGTGTTAGAGCATTAAGTCTTCCTTAAATGCTAGCT
The DNA here is from genome assembly GCA_034190875.2 of Urechis unicinctus. Taxonomy (NCBI): domain Eukaryota; kingdom Metazoa; phylum Annelida; class Polychaeta; order Xenopneusta; family Urechidae; genus Urechis; species Urechis unicinctus. The sequence goes on along the minus strand of CM067358.1, from coordinate 71,124,196 downwards.
GCCCTACTGCGCAGTGTTAAAGCACCCATGTAGTGTTTCTGACAGATGTAGTAAAGTCATGCTGCAGCCATCATCAAGTAATGATGCCCTAGCTCATACCTCTCCTAGTCATGCTGCAGCCATCATCAGGTAATGATGCCCTAGCTCATACCTCTCCTAGTCATGCTGCAGCCATCATCAGGTAACGATGCCCTAGCTCATACCTCTCCTAGTCTTCCATTTCTTTCACAATACTCACCATGTTGGTGTGTTTACATATGTCACTAAGTTCCAGATGATAAGCATACCAATATCAGTTTATGAGCGTCTGCTTAATAAACATATATGTCAAATGAATTGGCAGATATCTGACAACTCTCTCTAGCATGTTACAGAGACAGCTGATAAGTCAAAGTTATCCGTGCAGAACACCAAAAACCTCAAAGGGCAGAACATGAACGTTGGTTACCTGGAAGTGGCAGTGTTGTAGTCATGGGTGTCCACCATAGCAGGTGAGCTGGGGACTTGATCACAAGCAGGTGGACTGAGGGCTTTCTCAGTAGCAGATGGGCTTCTCTGTTTGCTGTCAGTGAAGGGAGCACCAGGTGGAGGGTCGCTACGGACTTGAGGCACATCGCTACGGACTGGAGGGACTGCGGGGAGAGATTGTGGAGGAGAAGGAAGCGGCTGTATGTGGGATCCACAAGTGCCTGTTCGTTTGACGGGACTGCTTGAGACTCTTGATGGGTCACTGCGCACTTTAAGGTCATTAAAAAGCCCATCAAAGTAGTCTTTGCCTTGTCCTAGTGTTGTAGGAACCAGATTGACTGGTCGTTCTTTGTTTGGAGCTGCAAGTTGTTATATATGATATGAGACTGCCTTAAAACAAGTCTTATTAGCTCTCACAGTGGACAGTTGATTCATGAGTAATTGAACTAACCAGAAAGGAACATAATCTGACAGATATATCACCCACCAGATCTGACACGGACTGGTCCGAGAGGTTGATTGGAGAGTCCAATACTGGCTGCAGGGGACATAGGTAATGCATTGGTGCTGAATAATGAGGTCATGCCAGCCTTGGTGCTGTTTAGATTATTGGCGGCTGATGTTGTCGAGATAGAAGTTTGATTGAAGGCTGAGAAAGGTGCTCCGGGGCACTTTCACCATGGAACGTTGGCGGCAGACGGAGCCTGAAAATAAACCCGGACCATGTGTTAATAGGACTGACCAAGATACACAACCCACGTTCTCTCCTAACATACACTTTCATCTGGCCTCACTTCAAACACTCACATCCATCTAGCCCCGTTAAAGTGGAGTCATACATGACCCTATTTACATTACTTGGGGATATCTAGTGAATTATTGATGAGATGATGAACTATTCATGATGACCACACCTTCTCTCCTCTTCCTCAAGCATGCTGCGGAATGCTTCTATCTCAGCCTTGAGTTGAATCTGAGCATCACGAGCTGCGTTGACTTCACGCATCTTAGACACAAGCAGGTCCTGGAGGCTACGCAGTTTGCGCTCCAGGCTCTCGATGTTGTCACGAGCTCGGATCCTCTCATGATTGACGAGATCCTCGACTGCATCCCGCTGACTCGTGAGAGCTGCGATCTGTGGACAGAAGGCAGGCCTGCCAATAAACACCAAACTAAACACCGGGAAAAAGCAGGTATCAGAAAGAGAACGGCAGGTACTAGAACAAGAACGGCAGGTACTAGAACAAGAATGACAGGTACCAGAACAAGAACAACAGGTACCAGAACAAGAACGGCGGTTCCAGAACAAGAATGACAGGTACCAGAACAAGAACGGCAGGTACCAGAACAAGAACGGCAGGTACCAGAACAAGAACAACAGGTACCAGAACAAGAATGACAGGTACCAGAACAAGAACAACAGGTACCAGAACAAGAACGGCAGGTACCAGAACAAGAATGACAGGTACCAGAACAAGAACGGCAGGTACCAGAACAAGAAAGGCAGGTACCAGAACAAGAAAGGCAGGTATAAGAACAAGAACAACAGGTACCAGAACAAGAACGGCAGGTACCAGAAGAAGAACAGCAGGTATAAGAACAAGAACAGCAGGTACCAGAACAAGAACAACAGGTACCAGAATGAAGGAAGGGGCTGTAAGGAAGGGGCTGTAAGGAAGGGGCTGTATGGAAGGGAAGGAAGGGGTGTAAGGAAGGGGTTGCATGGAAGGGGCTATAAGGAAGGGGCTGTATGGAAGGGAAGGAAGGGGCTGTAAGGAAGGGGCTGTATGGAAGGGGCTGTAAGGAAGGGGCTGTAAGGAAGGGGCTGTATGGAAGGGAAGGAAGGGGCTGTAAGGAAGGGGCTGTATGGAAGGGGCTGTAAGGAAGGGGCTGTAAGGAAGGGGCTGTAAGGAAGGGGCTGTATGAAGGGGCTGTATGGAGGGGCTGTATGGAAGGGGGCTGTAAGGAAGGGGCTGTAAGGAAGGGGTTGCATGGAAGGGGCTGTAAGGAAGGGGCTGTATGGAAGGGTAGGGAGGGGCTGTAAGGAAGGGGCTGTAAGGAAGGGGCTGTAAGGAAGGGGCTGTATGGAAGGGCTGTATGGAAGGAGCTGTAAGGAAGGGGGTGTATGGAAGGGGCTGTATGGAAGGGGCTGTAAGGAAGGGGCTGTATGGAAGAGGCTGTAAGGAAAGGGCTGTATGGAAGGGGCTGTAAGGAAGGGGCTGTATGGAAGGGGCTGTAAGGAAGGGGCTGCAAGAAAGGGGCTGCATGGAAGAACATGATCTAAATATTACACGCACTAAACAGACTTAGTAGAAGTGTTGTCCATTACATGAAATCATCAGACTGCACAGAAGTTCTGTCCATTACATGGAATAGACTTACAGAAAGACAAGTTCTGTCCATCACATGGTTTCGAAAGACTTACAGAAGGACAAGTTCTCCCCATCACATGGAATAGACAGACTTACAGAAGGACAAGTTCTCCCCATCACAGGGAATAGACAGACTTACAGAAGGACAAGTTCTCGCCATCACATGGAATAGACAGACTTACAGAAGGACAAGTTCTCCCCATCACATGGAATAGACAGACCTACAGAAGGACAGGTTCTATAAATGGAATAGACAGACTTACAGAAGGATAGGTTCTGGCCATTACATGGAATGGCAATGAATCCTAGAGAATGACTGAACATTGCCAATGATGATACAAACAGCAATATATAAATCATTCCCCAGAATGATTTCATCAGATCAATCGATCAGTATTATTCTTCCGTCAACTGCTATCAACATACATGGAGCAATTATACAAAACACAGAAAAATTTCAGGTGATGGATAATTATTGAAATTGATTATGTACAGTGGGACATTTCAATCAACAATAAATTCAGGTGCTTCCTCATGCAACACAATTGACAGGTAGCGATCAATTACATGATTGCTGATCCTCAGGAGGGCAATCAGTCAGGTGCATGGGACAGGTGAGAGTTCAAATCATCTCTTGAAGGAAGCATTCATTAAATTGCTAGGCTAAAAACAGTGGTGCATGCTGGGATTCTTGGTAATCATTAGTGGTGCATGCTGGGAGGTAGACAATGTGTAGGGGCATACCAGGCTGGCATCTGGTGACGTGTTTCCTGGCCAATGGATAAACTGAATCTGACATACAGCAAAATGCAATGTGTTATGGGAAACCATATCAACACAGAGGGAGGGGCCCCAATACCCAATATTGTCTTTCTCAAAAATCCTTCACAGTGGACACACAAGCCAAGGTAAGGTCCTCTCTAGCTTGAAGCTCAACTCTAGGATTAGTGACTTAAACACCACTTGATCAGATATAAAATATTGATTTGCTGATCAGCAGTTCAACTGTGTCTGGGGCTTTGGTGTGGTTGGGTGCCAGATAAACCCTGTTATAGTTATACAACAGATAGATAAGGTAAGGCAATGGGATCAGGCGAGTTGGTGACCAACAATATGGTGTCAGCTGGTGGTTAAAGGCAGTGACTATATGGTGTCAGCTGGTAGTTAAAGGCAGTGACTATATGGTGTCAGCTGGTAGTTAAAGGCAGTGACTATATGGTGTCAGCTGGTAGTTAAAGGCAGTGACTATATGGTGTCAGCTGGTAGTTAAAGGCAGTGACTATATGGTGTCAGCTGGTAGTTAAAGGCAGTGACTATATGGTGTCAGCTGGTAGTTAAAGGCAGTGACTATATGGTGTCAGCTGGTGGTTAAAGGCAGTGACTATATGGTGTCAGCTGGTAGTTAAAGGCAGTGACTATATGCCAGCCACTGTAGAGCCAGTCAGTGAAGCAGGCTGTAAGGATACACAAGCAGGCAAATAACGCAGTAAAGCAGACTGTAAGGTTACACGTGCAGGGAAACGATACAGAACTAGAGAATCACAGACAACATATAAGGGTATTGAGATGATTTACTTGACCACATAAGATTATTGGGAGATGATTTACCTGCCCTTATAAACAGTATTGGGAGATGGTTTACCTGTTCATATATACAGTATTGGGAGATGGTTTACCTGTTCATATATACAGTATTGGGAGATGGTTTACATATATACAGTATTGGGAGATGGTTTACCTGTTCATATATACAGTATTGGGAGATGGTTTACCTGTTCATATATACAGTATTGGGAGATGGTTTACCTGTTCATATATTCAGTATTGGGAGATGGTTTACCTGTTCATATATACAGTATTGGGAGATGGTTTACCAGTTCATATATACAGTATTGGGAGATGGTTTACCAGTTTCATATTCAGTATTGGGAGATGGTTTACCTGTTCATATATACAGTATTGGGAGATGGTTTACCTGTTCATATATACAGTATTGGGAGATGGTTTACCTGTTCATATATACAGTATTGGGAGATGGTTTACCTGTTCATATATACAGTATTGGGAGATGGTTTACCAGTTCATATATTCAGTATTGGGAGATGGTTTACCTGTTCATATATACAGTATTGGGAGATGGTTTACCTGTTCATATATACAGTATTGGGAGATGGTTTACCTGTTCATATATACAGTATTGGGAGATGGTTTACCTGTTCATATATACAGTATTGGGAGATGCACCTGCCCTTGCCAGCAGCATTGGGAGATGATTTACATATAAGCAGTATTGGGAGATGATTTACCTGTCCTTGTAAACAGTATTGGGAGATGATTTACCTGTCCTTCAAGTTGTTTGCACCTGGCCATGTGATTGCCAGCTTCCTCGTGGAGTCTCTCATTCTCATCAGTAACCTCCCTCAGTTTGCTGTTGGTCGTGTTTAGCTGACTCTGGAGCTCAGACAGACTCTGATTGAATGCCACTGCAGATTCTTCTTGATATTGACGAAGACTTGCTTCAGCTGTCTCTCTCACTCTCTGGAGAACATCCTACACAAACATCATACACATATCTCAATCAGGGTTAGACCAACACCAGGACGTTATGGGTCAGAACTACCAGGTTAGTGAGGCTAGTTTTGTCATTGGCTGGCAACCTGTAGGGATGAGTCGGCCACTGCGTAGTCACGGATCTTGGCCTCCAGCTCCAGAATGGTGGCTGATGACGTCTGCAGACGATGGTTCATGTCCCGCATTTGCTGAACACAAATCATACAAGATGATATACATCACAGTCGCTTGGTTCAGCAGTCCACACCTGGAAGCTGAATATGATTCACTAACCTCATCATGAACTCGTAGTTGAAATTCCAACTTCTCCTGGATCTCATGAGCACGGTCTTGGCATTCCTGGCGTTGTAACTGTTCCTTTTCATACCTATCTCACGGGGAAATAATGTACAGCTAACTTAGTGCACCGCATAGTCATAGGGAAATAATAACAGCTAACTTAGTGCACCGCATAGTCATAGGGAAATAATGTACAGCTAACTTAGTACAGCTAACTTAGTGCACCGCATAGTCATAGGGAAATAACGCACAGCTAACTTAGTACACCACATAGTCATAGGGAAATAACGCACAGCTAACTTAGTGCACCGCATAGTCATAGGGAAATAACGCACAGCTAACTTAGTACACCGCAGTCATAGGGAAATAACGCACAGATAACTTAGTGCACCGCATAGTCATAGGGAAATAACGTACAGCTAACTTAGTGCAACTATAGTTAGGAAAATACACAGCTAACAGTAGTCATCATAGGGAAATAACGTACAGCTAACTTAGTACACCATATAGTCATTCAACACATGCCTTGAAAACAAAAAAATTATGATAAGGGAGCTTAAAATAGAAACCAGGTATGACCTGCGCTTGACGTCTTGATTTTCCCTAAACACAGCGTCATGTAATGTCTGCAGCTGTTCCACCTCTGCAATCGGCTTCTTTATAGCCAGCTGAGCATTCTTAACATCCTGGTCCTTCTGTAATAGTTCCCTTTGTAACATTACGATTTCATTTGCGGCTTGCTGGTTTCTGTCAGTCTCTGTTTGAAGTCTACAAACAATACAAGCAATGATAGAGACGGGAATAAGATGCTGTGTGAAATCAAGCAAAGAAAACTTGAAATTCCTAACCATATTTCATAATATGATAATACAAATTTTGCTGGTTTATCATTTTTATTACATTTACATATAAACCCACAACATGAATGAATTGATAGACCTTTCTAGCCACACAGCATGAACACACTGACAATCCATTACTGATATAAATACCTATTTTCTAGATCAGATGCCAAGGACTTCATTTTATTGCTCTCCATGACCAGCTGGTTTTTCACGTGTTTTAACTCTTCTGCCTCAGCTCTGTCATTGTTTACACATTCATTGGATGAAACAGATAACTTCCACATGACCAAATACAAACCACAACAATCACTACCAAACAACAAATTGACAAACCTTGTCTTATCCAACTCAGATTCATAGATGTCTTTCAAATGAATCAGCTCATCTTCCAGGATTTTTATGGAATCCAGGAAGGCAGATGAATCAACTTTGTGAGCATTCTCTCTGATTTCCCTCACATGCGTGATGTACATCGAGAGCCGAGTATTGAGCTCTTGCATCTTATCTTTTTCATTCAACCTGGAGGAGGAGCCACCTGGCAGCCCCAGGGTCAGCGGGTTCAAGGCAGAACTCAGGGTAGCCATGGTGACTTATCACTTGGGTATCCCCAGCTTCAGCAACAGGTTCTTTAAGCAGCTTTTAAAGTATGCAGTACCTGGAAAAGTCAAAACCAGTGTTCAGTGGGTAAACATATGGCAAATATAGTATAAATTCCTGGTCAGTGGACAATAACATAGAAGTGGTATTTCTAAAATAATTTGGGAAGTGTTTGGCTTACTTAATCATTCAATACTGGCAAATCAGCATTAATGTGATAAGCATTATCATCAATGAAGCACACCCTCCCTACTTTCCTTCCCATCTCCCATTACAAAACCCTGCATTACGTATACTTGCCACTGGAATCGTCCAGTTGGTGCGGCTTTAATATTTATTGATAAGCACAGGCTGTATCACGAAACACGTTGTATTTTACAGGGTTTGTAAGCTGCTGTCAAGAAGGTAGACAGACCATGTACAGTCGAAACCGATGGCGATGCTGAGCAGGATTGACCCTTTCTCGTTAAGCCAGCAAAGATATCAAGCGCAACTGACTGGCAAACCTGATTATGACAACGCACCTTACAATCTGGCAAGTCTTTAATTAATGTCTATAAAACAGTTGGTGGCGACAGGGCTGTCAATTAGATCATATTGTCATTATTGAAGATGTTGATCATGCCAGACAAAGGGTTGTAATCGTGAGTAGACTGAACAATTTGGAAACCATCCCTGGTTTTATGTCACCCGAAATACAGCAGAATGAACTAACGTTAAAAATCCAGTCACTTAGTTATTATTATTCCATTACCTCGATAATCTGTTTGAAGATGTTTTAGCACCTCGGGTCGAGTCAGGGAACTTTGTTGCCAGTTGCCTAGCTACAAGCACTTGTCACTTGAGGCGCTACTGTCAGGTAGGTCATTTCCGGTCCACGTGTGTTTGTTGTTGTTGTGGAATTTGTATTCCAAGTTGGTTGGTTCTGATACGGGCCGTCATACGAGCGCGGTATCAAGATGTCTGCTGTGGAGCTTGAACCTATATTTGTGAAAGCTTTAAAATTGCTTCACTCGAGGAGCAAAGATTCGACTTCACAACTGAAACAGCTTTTAGATGATGTGATATCCAATAAGAAAACAGAAATAGGTGGAAATGATGTGGGTATATTGCATGAGGTTTTGTATCAACATTGAGTATAGATTATGAACGGTTCTTTAACCTGGTAACCAATGATTTCGGCCGTCGGTAATTTTAGCCTTATGATTTCTGCATTTTGTTTAGATGTATATTTCATATTGATTTTAACCCCTCACATAGCAAACTGAGTCAAAGCTTAAAATAATTGACTGGGCAGAAATCTCTGACGACAGAGGCCGAATTCATCAAGAAAGGCAGGATTCCCACAAAAAATAACCTGCATTCCTTTATCTGTTTATCTACTGAGTACTGTTGCAGACATAGTCATTATGGTCTTAACTCAGAAGCCGTTCTAATGGACTTCAACCTTAGAAACTGCGTACTATTTAGTTATCCTTTTTAATGATAGTTACTGAACGGCATCAAACAGTTTTGGAAAAACAAAAATCATAGACTTGGAGCTGCTACTATATCTAGGCAAGGCCCTGGTGTTTTGATGATCTGATGCCACTTTAGGGGTGAGGGTCCGTATGGCAGAATCTCTATGGATATAAGCAAATATGCTCCTTCTCGCAATGCAGATGAGACAGATTAAAAAACGTACATTTTCATATCCATAAATGTCTTAACATCAATCTTGCCTGGAGTCCAACTACAGTCATGCTCCTTAATCAACAGAATCAACGAAATCCAACACAATTTTAAGAATTGTTGTCCAACATGGCTACCGCGCGAATTAAAAACGTGAGCGATATCACGGCGAATTAACTAAATTATGTTGCATTGTGGGAGTCAGCCATGTTGAGTTTTTAGAACAAAGTTTCTTGATGTGCCGTATTTTAGTGCTCAAACAGAACAATTAGACAAAACTGTAGTAATAGAAACGGTCCTCGTGTCATATATAATCTTTCATTTTATCCCAATATTTTTGCATGGAGGGCTTTTGTAAGTTTTAGCAAGCTCTTCTGTCATTTTGACTTCGGAACCTTAGAAATTTCGCGATTTTTTATGCAGCATGGGGTGCAGCTGACATTCAATGCATTATAAGTATGCATAATGGGGGCAGCAGACATTCAATGCATTATAAGTATGCAGCATGGGGGGCAGCCGACATTGAATGCATTATAAGTATGCAGCATGGGGGGCAGCCGACATTGAATGCATTATAAGTATGCAGCATGGGGGGCAGCCGACATTCAATGCATTATAAGTATGCAGCATGGGGGCAGCCGACATTCAATGCATTGTAAGTATGCAGCATGGGGCGGACAGCATGCGATGCATTTCATGTGAGTGAGCTGGATAGAATGTGACCAGGTTGATGTAGCAAATATGCTGAGGATCACATCTTTAATGGACGATCTACACAATGACTTCTGTAACCAGGATGGAGGAATCATTTGACGTGCATATGGATGGCTATTGGATGCAAGAATGTGTCTCAGTCATAAAAAGAAATTAGTTCCTGGTCTCAATGAAGCCGATAATCAAGGTGCAACTTCAGACATAAACATGAGTTGTAGATTCTGCCGCTGCTTAGGCTTTTGTCTTTAACAGATAAACACAATAGTCTGGTTGTATGTTAGGATTAATTTGGGTTTTTAAATTAGCTAGAGGAAATTTGGTGAAGATCCTAAACCGTACCATGATTAATTAATTGTTGCTACAAACGATTCACTGCCACTGTTAGCCCAGGTTCTGAATCCCCAGCACTCTGACCTTACACTGGGGTGATCTAATGGGGACGGTACATGTGTTCATAAAAAGAAATGAGCCATAATAGCCACTGGGATTATCTTCCATCGCTTCAAGATCAAACTCTTATAAGTCATGTTCTGATTTACACGTGTTTGTATTATACAACACCAGATTGTTATTTTGAAGGGGGTAGATCATTTTGTTTAAGTTAAATGATTGCCAAGTGATGATGCTGAGTTACTATACTGAGAAACGATGCTGAGTAACGATGCTGAGTAACGATACTGCGTAAGGATACTGAGTAACAATGGGAAGTAACGATGGGGAGTAACGATACTGAGTACAGATACAGAGTAAACCAGGTACACTCGGTGCAGATAGAACCCAATGGTCTGTCTCTAGTTGGTTAGTCATTGGTGGCTAAACAAAATGATAAATGCTAAACTAGATTTATTCAATTTAGCAATTTTTGCTGATTAAAATTTATCCCATAGTGAGGACCAATTAATACCTTGGACATCTCAAATATGAAAGGGCCATCCTATCACCTTAATCCACAAAGAACCATTATCCCACTCTGGACTGTTCCGCGTTGAAATACAGCCATATCATTACTTCTCATTAAGTTCTCCATCATAACGTATGTCTGTCAAGGATGAAGAGGGCTTCGAGACTAAACATCTGTACAAGCTGGGGAAGAAAGATTCTGGGTCAGAGGTGAAGAAAAGAGAGTCTGAGAAAAGAACCCTGGACAAGGTGACTTCAAACTATTCATATAGCGAGAGATATATTTATTTTATTTTATTAGCTTTTCACTCTCCCCATTAATATGATTGTTGATTTTGTGTCAAGTTGAAGCAGGAGTTAGGAGAACTCAATCCAGAGGCCCCGCTTAAGAAACCCAAGCTGGAATCAGGTGGACGCTCAACGCCCAAGAGCAGATCTCCTGACCGGGAGAGAGATGGAAGCAAGGAACGGACAGAAAAAGCAACCAGAGACGGGAAAGAGAAAACAAAACAACCTCGTTTATTGCAGGAGATTGATTTGTTCAAGCCACAAGCAGAGAGAGATAAAGAAGTAGCAGCAATGACGAAAGAGCGAGAGAAAGAAAGAGGTCGGGACAAGGAGAAAGGTGATAGGAGTCCAATAGGCTGTATCAAGATGGCTATTCTGACAGAGATGGGATTCTTGAAGTGTCAGTTGTGTGATTGTTGACAGAGTCTCATCATAAGGAGGTGAAGCGAGAACGCGAGGTGAAGCGGCCGGTGATTGTCAGTGACTCTGATACGGAGGAGAGTGAGGAAGACAGCAAGGCAGGGGGCCTGGATGCTGCTCAGTTTGATCTCGATCTTGGGGACTTGGCATGCATCGTCTGCAAGTCAGTGTCATTAGTTTTGATCTCGGTTACACTTGTTTTGCCAAGCCAGCTGTTTTACTTACTGTTTTTCTCAGGCATTATATGATGATTGTTGTGGGTGTGGGGCCGGGGAGTGAAGTTAAGACTGGAGGTGAATATTCTATGTCTTAAGGTCTATGGATGTGAAGACTAACAACCGCTTGGTGGAATGCCAGGAATGTCATAATCTCTACCATCAGGTAAGTTTTCCTGTATCAGTTCTGTGAAAGGTCCCTGTGAGTGACTGGCCCCTGTGTGACTGGCCCCTGTGTGTGACAGGTCCCTGTGTGTGACAGGGTCTTGTGTGTGACAGGTCCCTGTGTGTGACTGGCCCCTGTGTGTGACAGGTCCCTGTGTGTGACTGGCCCCTGTGTGTGAAAGGGTCTTGTGTGTGACAGGTCCCTGTGTGTGACTGGCCCCTGTGTGTGACTGACCTCTGTGTGTGACTGGGCCCTGTGACAGTGTGTGTGACTGACCTCTGTGTTCGAAAGGTGTAGGTGGGTTTGTGGTTATCAGGTTGTTGATTGTGTTATCAGGTTGTTGATTGTGTTATCAGGTTGTTGGGTGTGTTATCAGGTTGTTGATTGTGTTATCAGGTTGTTGATTGTGTTATCAGGTTATTGATAGTGTTATTGGGTTGTTGATTGTGTTATCAGGTTGTTGATTGTGTTATCAGGTTATTGATAGTGTTATTGGGTTGTTGATTGTGTTATCGGGTTGTTGATAGCGTTATCAGGTTGTTGATTGTGTTATTGGGTTGTTGATTGTGTTATCAGGTTGTTGATTATGTTATTGGGTTGTTGATTGTGTTGATTGTGTTGTTGATTGTGTTATCGTGTTGTTGATTGTGTTATTGTGTTGTTGATTGTGTTATCGTGTTGTTGATTGTGTTATCGGTTGTTAATTGTGTTATTGGGTTGTTGATTGTGTTATTGGGTTGTTGATTGTGTTATCAGGAGTGCCATCGTCCAGCCGTGACGGAGAACGTGAATGACCCTCGCTTCGTCTGGTACTGTTCCAAGTGCTCTAAAACCATGAAGAAAATGGTCAGTCCATGTCTTCCCAACATTTTGTCTTTAATTCCTGAATGCAAACACACACAATACAATGTAGGTGTTTACCGGCTCAAGTCTCATCTCCTGGTCAGCCTCCCCTCGTTAGCTGCAGGAGGCAGCCTCACCCGGTCGGCCTCCCCTCGTTAGCTGCAGGAGGCAGCCTCACCCGGTCAGCCTCCCCTCGTTAGCTGCAGGAGGCAGCCTCACCCGGTCGGCCTCCCCTCGTTGGCTTCAAGAGGCAGCCTCACCTGCTTCTATTGAGAGACTTTTCAAGCAAAGCCTTGATGTGTTTATTGTTCTGTGTGAAGGCCTCCAAGCCGCAGAAATCCCGGCCGACTGCAGTTAGTTCTGGGAAGGAGTTGGCCACTGCAAAGCCCGTCAGGAGTGCAGAAGTCTCTGTGTTGCCATTTCGCCGACTTGACCCCAGCAAGGTGAGTCTCAAAATATGGGCACTACTTGGTACATCTCAAACACCAGATGCTCCCTGGTACATCTCAAACACTAAATACTCTCTGGTATATCTCAAACACCAGATGCGCCCTGGTACATCTCAAACACTAAATACTCTGGTATATATCAAACAATAGATGCTCCCTGGTACATCTCAAACACTAAATACTCTCTGGTATATCTCAAACAATAGATGCTCCCTGGTACATCTCAAACACTAAATACTCTCTGGTATATATCAAACAATAGATGTTCCCTGGTACATCTCAAACACTAAATACTTTCTGGTATATCTCAAACAATAGATGCTCCCTCATATATATCAAACACTAGATGCTTCCTGGTATATCTCAAACATGAACTGTGGCTTCTCTACGTGTAATCCTCTGGCCTAAGATGCTGGGTAAATGTCATTCATAAGTTTCCTTTGCCCAAGATATGATATGTTTGACGTACGGTAGTGGCAAACATTTATGATGGGATATTGGACCACATTTGTGTTGCCGACGTTAGCAGATACTGTTTGTGGCAGCACTCTCAAAACATGGTCAGATGTTTTGTCTCCATGCAGAAGAATTTCTTCCAGTTGATTTTCTTGCTGGGTTACAAAAATCAAAGCCTCACCAAGACGGATATGGCTGAGGCGTGAGGTCGATAGACGCCATGTTACGGGAATTCAATGTCACATTTATGCTGCCTTGTGGAATAAAATTAACAATTGATGTTCCAATTCATGTAAGACATGTGCAAGCAGTCCACATTCTGGCTGGTGAATAAGCTGCATGAAGGTTGGTGTTAACCAGCCCCCGATTGATGTCTTGTTGCAGGCCGCCTTGAACAGCAGAGACAGCCCTCCATCGTCCACAACAAGTAAGCCCCGCCCCCTGGGACTGGCCGGTCTTGCTGCCAACCTCAGTGGTAAAGCGCCTTCATCAGACACAGGTCGACACCGTGACTCAGCAAGCATCAAGTCCTCGTCCATTCAGTCGTCCAACAAGGCAGAGTCTTCCTTTAAAAGTGGCTTATCCAAACCCGGGTCTTCTTCAAACAGCTCCTCCGTCGTGACTCTTGGCAAAAGCGAGTCTGTTGGGGCTAAATTATCGAGCAGCTCATCCATGCTACCTGGCAAGAGCTCTGGGTCATCCAGCAACTTGAAGGCAATGGGGGCAACAAGACCTTCTAGTGTACCTCCTGCCCAGCCATCGTCATCCTCAGTCGCTGCTGCTGCTGCTGCTAGCACCGCATCCTCATCTGGCAAGCAGATGACTACCATGATGACTGCCGATAAGCGACTGCAAATCATGAAAAAGAAAGCTGCTGCCAAGAAGAATGAGAAGAGATCGGCGACGGGTCTTAGATAAATGCTGAGTCATCATTTACTGGCTGTGATGCTAGATAAATGCTGAATTATCGTTTACTCACCATGGTGTAAGATAAATGCTGAATCATCATTGACTCGCCATGGTATTAGGTAAATGCTAAGTCATCATTCATGCATCTGGCTTAGTGTCTTGCCTATGTTGTTTATTGTGAAGTGTACATTTCTGCTCATTGCCAATAAATCTCCATATAGGAGTTGATCATTTGCAATGTGTATTGCCCCTGTTCCCCTCCTGGCCATATGGACGGACTACCCACCTCCCGTTCCCCAATCGCCACATAGACGGACTACCCACCCCCTGTTCCCCAACTCGCCATATGGACGGACAACCCACCTCCTGTTCCCCAATCGCCACATGGAAGGACTACCAACCCCCTGTTCCCCACCTCACCATATGGACGGACTAACCACCTCCCATTCCCCACCTTGCCACATGGACGGACTACCCACCTCTTGGACAAACATTCCGCCTTATTGATAGACTACCAAACTCATTGACAGACTTCTCATCTCACTCACAGACTACCAAACTCATTGACAGACATCTCATCTCACTCACAGACTACCAAACTCATTGACAGAATCTCATCTCACTCACAGACTACAAATCATTCATCTCATCTCACTCACAGACTACCAAACTCATTGACAGACTTCTCATCTCACTCACAGACTACCAAACTCACCAAACTTCTCATCTTGACTACCAAACAGACTTCTCATCTCACTCACAGACTACCAAACTCATTGACAGACTTCTCATCTCACTCACAGACTACCAAACTCATTGACAGACATCTCATCTCACTCACAGACTACCAAACTCATTGACAGACTTCTCATCTCACTCACAGACTACCAAACTCATTGACAGACTTCTCATCTCACTCACAGACTACCAAACTCATTGACAGACTTCTCATCTCACTCACAGACTACCAAACTCATTGACATGACAGACTTCCCATCTCATCTCACTCACAGACTACCAGAAACTCATTGACAGACAAACTACTCTCACTCTCACCACTTCATGGACAGACTACTCAAACTCAGTCAACCCATTGACAGACTTCTCAACTCACTCACAGCCACTACCCAACCCACTTCATGGACAAACTCTCACCACTCAAACATACTACCCAGACTGGACAAAACTCACTTGACAGACAACCCACTTCATGGACAAACTACTCACCACTCGGACATACTACCCACTTCATGGACAGACTACTCCCCACACAGACAGACAACCCACTTCATGGACAAACTACTTCCCACTCAGACAGACAACCCACTTCATGGACAAACTACTCCCCACTCAGACAGACAACCCACTTCATGGACAAACTACTCCCCACTCGGACAGACAACCCACTTCATGGACAAACTACTCACCACTCGGACAGACAACCCACTTCATGGACAAACTACTCACCACTCGGACAGACAACCCACTTCATGGACAAACTACTCACCACTTGGACATACTACCCACTTCATGGACAGACTATTTCTTTCCATGGGGTGCTGGGCAAGTTGGATAATTCAGTCTGTGTTATATTGAATAGCATGTCAATGGTTGAACTGCCCATCAATGGGTGCCAATGATGTTACTGGTTTACCATCTGTGAGTGTCACACTTGCTTTGTTCCGCGGTATCGGCGAGACGGACGAGGTTTAACGATGTACTGCACAGTAGAAGATGTGTTAATAGGACATCCACGGGCATTCACCATAAGTAAATAGGACATCCACAGGCATTCACCATGTGTAAATAGGACATCCACATCCATTCATCCTGTGTAAATAGCACATCCACAGGCATTCACCATGTGTAAATAGGACATCCACAGGCATTCACCATGTGTAAATAGGACATCCACAGGCATTCACCATGTGTAAATAGGACATCCACAGGCATTCACCATATGTAAATAGGACATCCACAGGCATTCACCATATGTAAATAGGACATCCACAGGCATTCACCATGTGTAAATAGGACATCCACAGGCATTCACCATATGCAAATAGGAATAGGACATCCACGCGCAGTCACCCTGTGTAAATATGACAGTGACTCGTGAGTGGTGCCGGTTGCGGGATATACAGGTCACGCCCCTCACAGACAGCGAAGGTGGCCTTTATTGTGATAGACCCCAAAGATCTATTTACCAATGTAATCAGTTCCATTATGGTAATGAAGTGTCGTTTTCTTTGTGTGAAAGAAACAGCAAGCGTCAGCGGCTGTTCCAGGCACTTTGCCTTTGTAACTAAACCATATATTCTAGTAAACAGCATCGTTTGACCAGCGTACTTCCCTAAATAACCCCAGGCTCGCAATGGGGTAAGCGCGTATGAGCAAAATGAGGTGAGCGTGTATGAGCAAAATGAGGTGAGCGTGTATGAGTAGAATAAGGTGAGCGCGTATGGGCAGAATGAGGTGAGCACTTATGAGTAGAATGAGGTGAGCACTTATGAGTAGAATGAGGTGAGCGCGTAAGAGTAGAATGAGGTGAGCACTTATGAGTAGAATGAGGTGAGCACTTATGAGTAGAATAAGGTGAGCGCGTATGAGTAGAATGAGGTGAGCACTTATGAGTAGAATGAGGTGAGCACTTATGAGTAGAATGAGGTGAGCACTTATGGGTAGAATGAGGTGAGCACTTATGAGTAGAATGAGGTGAGCGCGTATGAGTAGAATGAGGTGAGCGCGTATGAGTAGAATGAGGTGAGCGTGTATGGGCAGAATGAGGTTAGCACTTATGAGTTGAATGAGGTGAGCACTTATGAGTAGAATGAGGTGAGCGCGTATGAGTAGAATGAGGTGAGCGCGTATGAGTAGAATGAGGTGAGCGCGTATGGGCAGAATGAGGTGAGCGCGTATGAGCAGAATGAGATGAGCGCGTATGGTGAGCGTGTATGAGTAGAATGAGGGGAGACATTGAACGTGATCTTTTCATTGAACAATTATCCTGTACATTATCAAGGTCTAATCATCGTCGTCGTCAGTCAGTAACTTTCGTCAGCCAGTACAGCTGCCACCTCTCGTCAGTCAGCCAGTTCAGCTGCCACCTCTCGTCAGCCAGCCAGTACAGCTGCCATCTCTCGTCAGCCAGCCAGTTCAGCTGCTACCTCTCGTCAGCCAGCCAGTTCAGCTGCCATCTCTCGTAAGTCAGTCAGTTCAGCAGTACTCGTTTTGAATCTTCTTGATACGAATGTAGATGATGTATAACAAGGTCCTGCCATCTGGGCAAGGTGATTAGAACGAGATCGGTTGGTCGAGAGAGGAATAGTAGTAATGTCAATGGTGTGGGTGGGCCTCGTGGGAGCAGTTTGTTGCTTCCGGAGCTATGCTTCCGTTTACAGTATTAACGTCTCTTCACACGTTTGTTTGTACGACTGTGTCTCTAAACGCCCGTTTACACGTATGTCTGTTACTTCCATGGCGCCGCCTACTCGCCCAAATCTACAAGGTTAATATTTCATTTACAACCCGAAAAACAGTCCATGCTTAGTGATACCCCAAACGTCAGAACTTTCTCGACCTGCACAAGCAAGGTACAAACCATCATTTAGCTGACATTATCAGCACTGTCGGAGTCACATCATCGGTATAGTCAAAATATTAAATTGAAAATCAAGCATAAAGGCCTTTATTGAAAAAAATTAGAACTCTGAAATAACAAAACCAAGCTCCTATTTTATCGGCCAGACGAGAGGAAAACTTCAGTTAAGTATTTACGTACTTATTACAAATTATCTATGTTTCAAACCTTACAACAAAATAGGGGATTAAAGAATAGGAACCATAAGTTTGCTTCGATTGGATACTTTCCAGCCTATGGCAAGCTAATGTCAACAGGGCCACGCTCATACTGAGATATCAAGACGTATTGAGATTTCATCACGCGGGGCTATATTTCGAAACGCGTCCAGAGATCTCTAGACGGATCTGTTAACCAGGGGTTATAATTTGTAAACTTCGCACAGAATGGTCAAATGATGTGGGAGCCGTGTCGTGATTGATCTTACTTGTGTCGAACACTTTCCAGCTGCTGTCTGTCACACCGCATGGTGCCAGCTGCTGTGTGTCACACAGCATGGTGCCAGCTGCTGTCTGTCACACAGCATGGTGCCAGCTGCTGTCTGTCACACAGCGTGGTGCCAGTGACCACAACAATTATTTGACAGCATTTAACATCATATTTGTTGACAACACAAGGACACGAACTGGCGAGAACTACGAAAAGATGGAATTTGTTCGAATCTGATACAGGAAAATAATTCCTGTGCCAAAACCAATGTTAAAGCTGTTAAAAGTGTATCGTGGATTTTTGTTTAGAAACCAATTAAAAGTCTTTGAATGACTTGTGTTCGGGCTCATTCTATTTTACAAGACGCATGGAGTTATAAGTAAATCGCAGGGTTTGTTGCTCAAAAACCATCAGATGACTTGTAAGGTTTATTAACTCCTAGCAGTAACAAGTTTGGTGTGAACGCTAGCTCTTCTGCTTATTCTGCAGGTAATAACCTCACCTCATGGTCATTGATGTAAATCACAAATAGCAGAGGTCCTAGATTAGACCCTTGTGGCACACCACAAGTTATTTTGCCAGATTTAGAAGTCATGTTGTCATGTACAACAAATAGTTTTCTTATAAATAAACAGTGTGAAAGCCAAGAGGACGCACATCCTTTAAACCGCAATGCTTTTTTACTGGTAATCATATATTAATTCATGTTAAGTTAGAAATTCATAGAGGCGCTTATACATTACATACATAAGCATTTGCGCCAGTAAAGAGGAACACACACAACCACGGTGAGAGATCGAACGTTTAATGGCGGAAAACCGGAAGAGCAGCACATACGAGTAACACATGAAATGGAGCCCGGCCCGGGATCTCCGGAACCATAATAACCAACATACATTACACTGGCGCTACCCTCTTTTTCTTTTAAATGACTTATGGCTAAGTTATTATGAATAAGGAAACATTACCCGCAAAGTTGCAACCAACTATAAATGAACGTTACTAAATATGGTGACCCAACAGTTCTATATGACTCACAGAACGTTTGATCAAAATATAACCTAACACTGGTAACAGTCAACTGCAATTAAACCTTGTAAGAGTACGTTTGTTTTTTGGGTTTTTTTATATAAAAATTGTCATGATTCACAATAAAGTGTTAAACACTAGCCACACAACTAAGAACATATGTTATTTGACCAATATGAATGTGGGCAAAATGAATTAATGATCCAACACTGAGTAGTGAAAGTTCTACTAATACAGCTCATAGTCTTTTAGTTTTTGGGGCAACTGACGATCACGTTTGGGACGTGTGTTACACGAGGGTGGGGAGGGTGTTGTTGGGGAAACAGTCAAAGTGTTCGAATCAGTTTCTGTACTAGTGGGAAGGTCTGAAGAACTACCTGGGGGCTCAGAAATTACCGACGGTATTTCAGGCAGGGGAGGAGGTATAATGTCAGCGGATATTGGTACATTGTTTGAGAAATCTTGTTGTCCAACTAGAGGGCCAACGTGCACATTGTCATCATCGTCCGAATGAACGTCGCTTTGCACAAACCGGGGAGGGCCCTGCGAATCCGATATTTGCGAAGGACCCTCTACTTTAAAGCAATCTGAAGTCTTCACACGGTACGATGACTTACGTAATTGACAGCCAACAAACTTTTGGATATTACACCATTGGCCATCAACGCTTACCACTAAGTATCTGTCGCGGGCACACAATTTGTTCCTATCGGAGAACAAATATACAAGATCACCTCGGTTTAGCCGAGGAGGGATTGGCTGTCGACGCGATGGGGTTTTGCTTATCTCATTGTAAGGATGATTCTTGTTCCTGTCGTCGTGTTGTTGCATAAGGAGTGACAGATCCTCTACAGGTATCTGTCGGTTGTAGAATTGGTCTCGCTGGAAAAGCATTTCACGAGCAGACAGACCACGTTTCTTAATGCGAGTGTTGAGACGTGCTGTAGCGAGGGAGAGAATGATGGGTGTAACGGCACGGCAAAGTGGATCCTGACGAAGTATTTCTGTTTCTAACTCCTGGATGGCCTTTTCAGCCACTGGGTTTTTATTAACGTTTTTAGCGCGTCCCAGTTCAACAGATAACCTATATTTGGCTAGAGTTTCGTCGTTTACAAGGGATTTGAATCCTGGTGCTGGGTCCGTTCGAATAACAGCCATAGGGCCATCGAGTGGATGAAGGTTGACGCACAATTGCAGTAGGCCATCACGAAGGGATTGATGTTTTTCGTCCTCAATCAGCATGGTGCTGGTATAGGATGACACGCACTCCCTGACGACTAGAATAAGTTGGCGCCCGCGCTTTATGACATCCGCAGCAAACTGGGTACCCACAGAGGCTGGCGGATCCCCACAGCTTTGCTCCTGAAGAAACTTAGGTGCCTTGCGGAGGGCGGCACACTGGTGGCAACCATCGGTGGTGCGTTTGATTGCGGACTCTAAGTCAAGTGCATAAAAATGGCGTTGGACGGCGCACCTGAGCTGGTGGTTTGAAGGATGGTCAAGTTTTAGATGTAAGGCTGTCAATAGACCATCGAGGACCTGTCTGGGAATAATAATGCAGTCAGTTGAACTGGCAAACAGTGCGTCACGTTTGACGACAAGGAGGCCGTCCCTAGAAATAGAAGCAACGTTAAGGTAACGTTTGACATCCTTGACCGTAGTTTGTTTCTTGGAGGGCCGGGTGCCTTGACACAGATGCGCGTGTGTTCTACGAAGGTCTGTACAATTGGATTGTATAGACAACCATGCGGACCGACTGGTGTACGGCAACTTGGACGATCCTGCTAGGATGTCATCGACGGACACTTGACGCACAACGCTAGCAACAAACGTGCTGACGAATGAGCAAATTTGGCATGAAGGCTCATTGCACACGGGGGCGTTGCGGCTCGCGAAGTCGGATGGAAGTATAGCAGAGCCTGACACGTGTTGTAGCCACACTTGGAAGCGGCTCGCTGTGGACAGGAATGTCGAGGTTCGAGGGCTAGCGGAAAATTCTCATCTGCATAATTTCTCAAAAGCTTGCACACATGGTTTGCTGTCAGTTAACACACAAGCCTTTGTAGTTGACTGGATGATGTATGGACTGAAATGTTTTATATTTTTTTTCTTACGCAGTTTGGCACTGAAATAGCCTGCAAGACAGACTTTGTTGTTACGAGTGACGTACAGCGTTGCTCCTAGTCCAGGGTCTCGGACTGCACCGTCTGTCACTATCCATAGTTGGTCAGTAGATGTGGGGAGAGTGATGGTGCGGTTAGAAGATAACGCCTTCTGGGCATTTGTAAAGTCATGGAGGAGTTCGTCGGTCCATTGGATGGTCTCCTTTGATTCGCGTCCACCTGCGACAACACTATCAAGCGGAGAGAGGAGTGATGCACAGCCTTGCATGACTCTCGCAAGTACCTTGTATGCTCCTATGAACGCACGTAAACCGTAAACAGTGTTTGGTGGGGGGCAAGAGGAAAGTGTCGCGACACGGTGGGGACTTGCGCTGATTGTACCTAGTCGCCATATCCACCCCAATATGGTAGTTTCCTTTGGGGAGATAACTGTCTTTGGAGCGGAGAGGTTCAAGCTACATTTCTGTAAGGCCTGAAGGACGGATTTAAAGTTTTGTAGTAGTTCTTCAAAAGTCTGGCCACCGCAGTACAAGTCGTCGGCAAGTTTCGCTATGCATCCAGCTTCTACTAGGTCTCCGAGGACACGGCAAGTTAATTCCTCTAGCGCAGTTTCAGAGCCTGGCATACCCATCGCGGTACGGGCATACACTCGGGTGCCTTTGAAGGGGGTTACAACACCGCAGTACTTCATTGATTCCTTAGCAAGGGGAATCTGATAAAAAGCCTTTGTGAGGTCAGTGGCAATCAGATATTTCCACTGGGCGACCTGACGGAGGGTTGAGTCTACATCAGGCATCAGCGATGGCTGGGGCTTACTGTATCGCCCTACGTCAGCAAATGCTGTGACTAGTCGAAAACCTCCGTTAGGCTTTTTGACAAAGAATGATGGGTTTACGTATTCGACAGATATGCCAATGTCCTCTGGTCGACGAAACACACCTACAGACTCAAGTTCATCAAATTTGGCTTGGAGCTCTGAAAGTTGGTTCCTCGAATATTGAGGTAAGCGGCCTTTGCGCTGAGGGGGTTGAACTGAGGGGGGACCCATGTTAACCTTGGCTTTGAAGGGACCTACAGCGCCATTGTAACCTGTGAACTCTGGGTTGAACACTTCGTCAAACTCTGATAATAGACTCTGGAACTCAGACTTGATATTGGTCGGCATGAGTCCATGGGGGTCAAGGTTGACCCTATCACTGTAGCGAGGCAGGTTGGTAGTTTTGGCCTTATGGGGTTTAGTGTGTATTGTAGGGGTAACTGTGATATCCTCTGGGTAAGTCGTGGCTCTTACTTTGCAGAAATGTTCATTTCGTTTCAAGGTCTGTGGTTCTCCAGTGAGATTTGGTATCCTGATTTTCCCTGCAACACTAGTGAGGACTGAGGGAGAAGCGAGAGGCGATGAGTCATGTGGTTCTATGCTAATCTCACCATCCGATGTGGCGAGGTCAGCTGGCAGGGCTACTTCAATATAATCACCTGGCCACAGTGTGGTGAGGGCAGGAGCACGTAGAACATGGGCTCTCCTCACTGCATGTCTGTCCATAGTAGTCTCTGTGGATCCGTACTCATACAGAGTATGCCCCCCGAGTAATACTTGGCGTTTTGCTGGACGTATGGATATATCGTTGCGTTCCATGAAAGGGATACCGGCAAGAACATCAGTGTCTAGATTTTCCACGACAAGTCCTTCGAAATATAAGTCATGGTTGTCACGGGACACCACCATACGTGTTTCGCCTATGACGTTCAAAGGCGATGACCCATCGGCTTGGTGAGCAGATTGATTGCTGTGGGCAATTTTGACACCCAATCTTACCGCACATGATGCACGAATCATGTTTCCAGTGGCCCCACTGTCGATGGTGAGGCGTAAGGGCATATGACCTTGAAACACGTCCAAGTACGGGGACTGACGGATACGTACGCGGTTGATAAGAGTTTCTGTCTGTAATACCTCATCTCCTTCTGAATCAGCCATATCGTTAGCATATCTCTCCAGTTCCCCTAACACTTGTCGAGCTCTTGCGAAGAATTTTTTTTCTTGTGTGGGAAGGAAGCTACATTTACTAAGGAAGTGATTGTTAGGCCTTCCCGCTTCCTTGCACAACGGACAAGACTTCTGGGGTCTGGACCGTTGATCTCGTTGATCTCGCAACACGATACGAGCATGTGGTGTATACGGCAATGTACCTCGCGACAGTCCCGACACAGCGGCTCTCATTGAGCGGGCATCCTCAGACGATTGGACCTCCTCCAACAGCGAATCGAGTGCTTGAGATATCTCCGGCTTAATGGACGCGAGTGTACGTGACCGCAGTTCTGTACCATACCTTTGCTTGATGAGTTTGGGTAGGTCTGGATTTATTAGTTGTAGCCACCGCAATACGATATAATTTTCTAAAGAGGGCGATAGTTCTTCATCCTCTGTGATTTGGTCACCATGATGTATAATGTCAGAGTCTTGTTTGAGGAGGTTGTCTTCCATGAAGGCTACTAACCGTTGGTAGAGGTCCTCCGGACGTTCGCCCGCCTCCAACTTAATGGCCGAAAAAATCAATCAGATGTGCTCCAGTTGACTGGAACCCATAATGTTGACGTATGGTCTGCCAGATTTGGCTAAGTGAGGTGGAGGTTTTAGCGATCGTGTTGCGCGCTATCACCGGACAGAAATTGGCGATCTGCCCTAGCATTAACTCCAATAGCGCTAGTTTCTGCGCTTGAGTTTTACGGCGAGCCTCCGGGACAGGGTCATCGTCAGCTATCATGCCCCTAAATTCGTCATTTCTTGTTTTCTTTTTCCACGAGAATCGCTCACACAAGAACTCATTAAAGTTGTTGTCCAGTGACAATGTGTACACTAAGTTCTGTCGCCAATTGTCAAATGAGTTTACAGTTTCAATTTTCGTCAAACACCATTGTTTTGGCGCACGTGGTGTTGCCATCTTCGAAAGTTGTCTCGTGTTTACAACGAAATTTTATATAAATACTGATTAACGACGAAAACTCACGGCTCCGTATCGTTTTATACGGCGTGATGTGGTCTTGTTGACAATGTATAGGTCTTATGAAGGCGAAAGTTCGTAGAGCACGCTGCCACCACGCCAGTAAAGAGGAACACACACAACCACGGTGAGAGATCGAACGTTTAATGGCGGAAAACCGGAAGAGCAGCACATACGAGTAACACATGAAATGGAGCCCGGCCCGGGATCTCCGGAACCATAATAACCAACATACATTACACTGGCGTTGAATAATTTTGAAAAACATGAGCGAACAGATATCGGTCTGTGGTTGGTAATATCGGATTTATCAAGATCTTTGCATATTGGTATTACACGAGCAATTGCATTGTTGTGAGGAAAGACAGCCTGTGATAGAGATGAACTAACTGCATCCATCAAAGCATTCATAAATGTGTCACACATACTTGGTTTAGCAATCACGCTACATATATCATTCCAACTTGGATTTGCCGATTTGAGACAATTTAAGATTGCTTTGTATTCCAAGTTGTCAGTTCCCAGTAAGAAGAGAGTTTTTGTGCTTGGCGTAAAACGCGGTATCTTCTGTTGCTCGCGGGATTTTGCTCGCAAGTTTTTTATCAATGCTGAATGGATTAGCGATGCTGCGCCGACCCAAGGTATATTTCCCTTCAGGTAAGCGACTGGATTCATGTTTGTTCAGGAGGAATTTAATAAGATTCCATGTTTGTCATTGTAAATACGCAACGCCGGAACAGCAACGCCGCTGCAGCGATCGAACCTATTGTTTATAATACTTTTACCTTAATCTGTTAGATACACTTGGCTGTTTAAGGCCAAGAAGATTTAGTTAGGGGCACGGTAGCGTGCGCCTCAAAGCAGACCGTCTTATTCGTTGAGCGATTCGACAAAACCGCATTACAAGTTACTACCGCATTAACCGCATTACTACGCGTTTACGTTAAGAGGCGACCCTATAAGAGTCGGCCGTTTAATGCTTCACTTCCAGTCTCACTTCACATCTGGCGACTTTTACTTCAAAATCACACTAAATAAACTTCAAGACACTGATTACAACTAATCCGTTAAAAGAACCAATACCAAGATTATTTGTAACATTGGGGGTTCTCTTCTCTATTCATCAATGATAGAAAGGGTGCAGCTGGCATAACGACCAAGTCTTTTGAAGATGACACTATACTCAGCTCCAGGGTGCGCACTTTAAACCTGGCCCATAACGTACAGCAAAACTTGTAAGCACATTAGACTGCAGAAGTGATTGGAAAATGTAATGGACAATGTTGAAAACCAAACGGGCGATTCTACTGGAGAGAGTGTGAGAGGTGAAAGGGATGTCATAGTTGCTCAGTCTTTCAAGCCAACTCAACAATGAATTAAAGGCATATATAAAGGCAAATATAAAGGCAAACAGAGCACTCAGAAGGTTCAGACGAACATTCGCTAATCACTCCGAAGGAGTATTTGACAATTTACGACGACATTTATTAGACCCAAATCAAAATATACAATTCAATCGTTGCCACCAGTGAGTGAGAGTGAGAATAGGGTTTAACGGCACACCAACACGTATGTGTTATATGGCGCCTAGAAAGGTTAATAGATAAGTTTGACCTGATTAAGCAGCCGCTTTCTAAGATAAATGGAAAATAGAGGGACATATAAGTGGATGATGTTGAAAAAGATAAAAATGCAAAAAGTAACCTAGGCCATAGTAGTGTGTTGCAGATACGGCCCTCAAAAGGACCGCTCCGCTCAACCACTTGGATCCCTTGTTCACCGACACGAGTCGCAACCCACGGCCAACAGGTTGCCCCCTATTAGTCGCCTCTTACGACATGCAGGGGGATACAGTGGGCCTATTCTACCCCCCCCCCCCAGACCCACAGGGGGGGGTCGTTGCCACCAGAGCTTCAACGCGACATAGACAAAAAGGGTTCGAGTGCAAGCCTCTATGACTTTCAATAAAAAGTATAAAGTTTCATTTCTTCAATGAGATGAAATTAATTTATATATCTTTTATTCTATGTTTAGAAGAGGAGCTCGGCGAGGCAATGGCACTCCTCGGCTTGGCGTGTCAATAAATAATCACGTGTCCGCTCAAGCATTAATTATCAATCCAAAGTTTCAAGCAAACTATTAACATCTATTCATCACCGTTCATGGTATGGACCTTCACGTCCCAACCGAGTAGACCGACCATTTCAAAGATTCCATGAAATGCCTAGTTAATTTCCTCTTGCATAGGCAGATTTTATCAGAGCTGCGCTAAATATGATATGGTTTATTTGGACCATTGACTGCAGACCTGAATCACGATTCGGCCTGCATCCTAAGACCGTATTATAATTTTTTGGGCGAATTCAACATTTTTTTGATTAACACTTGAAGCTGATGTCAGGCAGTTGACTCGATGTTCGAAATGTCAAGCGTCAACTTTACAACAGTTTACACTTGCTAGGTCTGACATCTCTTGTAACAATCAGTCTCCGTCCAGCGGACTTGTTGATATTAAACCGGGGTGTGTGTTTCTTTTGTTCAGCTTCGCAGTCCTGAAAACTCGTGACAACGAAGACATCCGGGCACATGCCATGGAACAAGTCTGGCTTGAACAAGCCATGGAACAAGCTTGGCTTGAACAAGCCATGGAACAAACCTGGCTTGAACAAGCCATGGAACAAACTTGGCTTGAACAAGCCATGGAACAAACCTGGCTTGAACAAGCCATGGAACAAGCTTGGCTTGAACAAGCCATGGAACAAACCTGGCTTGAACAAGCCATGGAACAAGCTTGGCTTGAACAAGCCGTGGAACAAGCTTGGCTTGAACAAGCCGTGGAAAAAGCCTGGCTTGAACTAGCCGTGCACGACGTCTTATTGACGTCGTGCGATGATCGTAACCAAATGCGGCGCGACAATACCTGAGTTCCAATTATACACGATTATTACAGACATGTACATATGAAGAATAATTTTTCACATAATTGAATGTTTATTAGGTCCGTGTATATACCGTCTTTTCGTTTTTCGTTTATCAAAACCAAGAACCAAAAACGAAAAACAAGGGCTAAACCGTAAACCGTTTTTCATGTGCGACAACGAAAGACGGATAACACCAAACCGATTCGTTTTTCGTTTCTCGTTTGATCAAACGGAAAACGAGTGGCGCTGCAGTCGGCGGTGTTTGTACTGATACAAGCGGCTGGATATGTTGGTTGGTATCCGAAGGTGCGAGGGGGGGGGGATAGGCTTTATCTCGGGTAGGTGTGTGCCGCGGGACCTCGAAAACCCGTACCCGTCGTACAAGGTGAAAATGGAAAAAAGCGTACCCCCTCGTGCAAAGCATAATGCGAACGTAAAACCCGTCGAACAAGGTCAAAAATGGCAAAAAAGTGTACCCTATCGTGCTAGGTATTATGCAATCGTATAACCCCGTCGTACGTCGTAAGCAGGATTAAATTGTCCGACCATCTCCGAATGTGATCAGCTGATCAGAATATATATATATATATGTATATATATATATATATATATATATATATATATATATATATATATATATATATATATATATATATATATATATATATATATATATATATATATATATATATATATATATATATATATATATATATATATATATATATGTGGCGTAAGCGGGTTTCCGCGCTAAACTGCTTCCCGCTCTAGGTGGGGGGTCGTGTCGCGCAGTAAATGATGTGTGATATATTTGGTTCATTGGTTGCGCTTGTGTCTTAATGTACTTTTGTATTGATGTTTCCTGTGTATGTATATTAATGTTTCCTGTGTATATTGATGTTTCCTGTGTTTTTATATAATGTATAACTTGTATAATATTTTAATGTCTATGCGCTTATTATGATGTAAACATTTCGAATGGATTACCGCGTGGTCACGTGACTTTGTGTATATAAGCTGTGGCATCTTCGGCAGCGGGGAGTTAGCAATTTTGGAGCTGAATAAAGACTTGTAGTTTTGTTAAGAAAGTCTTATTGAAGTTTTACTGGTGAGTTCTATTCAGTGGAACTATACCGACTAGGCGAGTTCCGCCATCTTGGGATCGCTAAACCGGAAATCGGTGGTCGAGGAACGCGATTTTGACAGCTGTGAAATAGGTGGAAGACAGGTCGTCGTGTGGTAGATGTGATGTCTTTGATTTCGGGTGTGTCGCTGTTTGGAAGGATTAAAGGACGCATTTCGTAGCTGTCGGTACCTTTGATCATGCAGAAAGTCTATGCAATGAGGCTGGCCTCTCGCTCACGGTTTATTATGATCTGCTCAAATGCCAACACCGCTCGTAACCATGCACGCCACTGGGTATATAAAGGGGTTAATCTCAATAATTATGGTATATATCACAATGGCGAATCACTGCTGCGTTGTCGATTGCATCACAAGCTCAAGAACTACACACCAGGATGGCTCCAAACCTAAATTCTTCAAATTCCCGGGGCAGATTTGCTACCCAGGTACAAGGCATGGGTCAAGGCAGTTAGCAGGAAGAACTTAGCTATCAAACCACACACTGTTGTTTGTTCCAAGCATTTTGTAGAAGGGATGCCAACACCTCAACATCCAACACCATGCCTTAACATGGGTTACCCATCGAAGATACTTAAGACAAGGTGACTGTTTGATTTATTGTAATACATCAGTAAAGCTATGTCATACAGCTAAAATCTACTTCTGTTTGAGAATCTTAATTTGAATGTTATACTTCCAGGTTCAGATTGTCCTCTCGCAGTTACCCCCTGGTAAGAGTCCCATACAAAATGACGAAATATTGTTTAAATGCAATAGTTGTTATTTCATCTGTAGTACCTTAGTTTTATTGCATCATTTCTCGGGTTTTCACACTCAGCAAGATGTGGGGTGGTCTGGCTTCAGACAAGCACTTGTAAAAAGGGAGTATCATTGGTCTTGTGTAACTTAATTTGTTGCTTGCCTGTATACTATGTAAATATACCTGTTTATATCATTTGGTTTTCAAAATGTTTACAGGAGCAGAGTTCTTGGGTCAGTTGGACCCACACGACCAGATTATGGCAGGACCGGGGTTTTGACGTTGCAGATTTTCTGGCCCCCAGATGTGTCACGCTCAATATACCCCCATTCACCAAAGGAAAGACACAGCTTAGCCAATGTGAAGTCGAACGCAACAGAAAAGTGTCCAGCCTCAGGATTCACGTTGAGAGCAATAGACCGAATAAAGGACTTTAGAGTGTAGCAGGCTGTTTTCTCCCTGAGTCGGATTAGCCAGCTTGACAATATTATGACAACTGTTTGTGCCATAACAAATCTCCTCCCTCCTTTAGTATAAAATAGTGACCTTGAAACTAGAGTTGAGAACAGTACGCAATATATGGAAACAATGTAATTTATTACATCATTTGCCCCCTGTAAATATTTCACTACGATTACACATTTTAAATTGGTGATTTATGAAAATAAACAATATTTTGTAATGAAAGCGAGACAGATGTTCTATGCATACCGTCATAGTATGGAAGAAAAAAACATTACCTTGACTACAAACAAATAATTAGTAACACACAATAAGTATAGCCATGTGCCAAATGTATGAATTAAATGTACAACAAGCTGATAGATTATCAGTATTAAAAAAGGATTTTCCATGCAATGCACATCTCTCCTAAAGTTTTGTGGACTGGTACAACCGGTCTGACTGGGCAGGGTTGATGCTGGACTTGATGGCAATGAGGTCCACATCAGCATTGTCAGCAATGACTGAAGCAATTGTTTGGGCAGGGGCTACATACTAAGATGTCTCTGATATGACTACATGACTTGAAACATCAGCTGAAGAACAGACAAATATCAGTTAATTAGATTATTCAAGTAAGGAGATGCATAAATATAATAGTTCCATGAGATCTAATTTTCTGTAACCATAAGTGTACCAACTCACCAATGGAATTCAGTTGGTGTCCAACTGGGTCGATGGCAGTTAGAATGACTGCATTCGGTGCAGCCTCAGCTACAATATCCCAGAGGGATTCTTCATCTCTTTAGGTTGCTTGTTACGCACATGCCGCTTCCCATACTGGGGCATTCAGAAGCCGATATTCTGCAGCTTCATGGGGACAAGATCTGTCCTAAAGGGACAAACAACAAATGAATAACTATGAATCATAAAAGTAATTTATATATATATTAATGACAGTCATTGGCATGATGTCCACGTCACACAAATGTGGTAACTATGACGGCTTGCTTCCCCAAGCCCAGCCATGCAGCAGCACCTTGCTCCATCCTTCTTGGTGAACGAGGGCCCACACATCCTACGGGGCGATTGTGGTGTGCTGAGATGGACGGACAGCTGTTGTAAGCATAGTTGTATGCATCCAAGGCCTTGAATGCACCCAAAGAATCGTTGTTGTAAATGACTGAAGCAATAATTCATTAGCAGTGTAAGTGAATTAAAGGGCCACTTCATACTACAGGTTAGTAGTAAGTAGTGTTGAAATAAGAACAAACATTTCTAAGCAAGTATGACTGATAAGAAATCAAAAGCAACTAAAAATTACCTGGTGTGTCAATCAATTAGTTGTAGAAGTTCCCATACTGAAATTGTGGGACGACCAGTTTGTTAGACTTTGTGGATGGGGAAGTGAGGCTTCACCATCAAGCTGAAGAAGACAGTCCAGACGCTGTTTGGCAAGTTGCTTGGTTTCAATTTCTGGAACAAATGTGTCTTCAGGATAATACAATTTTTAAAAATGAATACATTGACCACAAAAAAAATCAAGGGCAAGAGCAATACCAAATGTGACACAATATCCCAATTATTTGATTAATTTGGATAAATCACCACCCAAGATTACAAAATGTTGATTAGCAATTGATTTCATAATCGAATTAATCATACGCATATTGCAGTATAACAAAATAAAAGCAATACAAATAACATTGGGATTAAGAAAAACACAAAATAGAAGATACATATCTGTATATTAACTCCATACCTGTGGGGTTTTTGGGAAGGTTGAGTTTCCAAGCCCAAAAGGCCAAAGTCGCAAGCTCCTGCTTTGATCCTTCAACTTTCAGTCGTATTTCTCCCAAATACTGCACAGTTTATGAATTAAATGGGGCTCTAGTACTTTCTGTCATCTCTGAACTACATCGCACGGCATTTTCGGGTGATATATCGCAATTGGCGAGCTGAATCTCACGAAGCGCAAAAACGTTCCACCGGGGAGAAGCCATTACACACCAATGTTTTGATTTTGTAGACCACCGATTTCCGGTGGGCCTTCGGCACCAGGTGTCATGGCCGACAAATCGCATACTGGGTATATTGCGGGTATTTCAGTCAGTCAGGGTTGTCTGGAGGTTCTGTAAAGCGGGACCTCAAAAATGGCACAGGCTGTCTCGAATTATCGGTAATAGTTGTGGCTGAGTCAGAACTAGTGAAGCTAACGGAAAGTCTAATAACGATCCCATTTCGCTATTTGAACCATACCATTCGCACGCTACAAAACTGGTGGCAGCGGTGGGATACGTTATTGAGTTGGAACCTTTTAAGAGGTTTCAAATCAGTTAGACTTTTGTCGTTTTGAGCTTATTGGAAATCAGTTATTTACTTTGGTTGTCGTGATTGCTTGTCTCAAATGTTCTCTGCTACTAACATGAGTGTTAGTAATAGTCGTGTCCCTTCAGAGGGTCGGCTTGATAGATTCTCTAGAGGAGAATTAGGACAGTAGTCAGTACCACCAATACTAGCACACCCCCTCTGGTCCAAACTGCACCAACCTATAGTGAGGGAGCCCCTCAGGCTCATATTCCACTAGGTATGGTTGGTGCTCAGTACCCCCCAACCAATGTAAATCCTGGTGTTAGTTCACAAAGTTCCGATAGCTCTGGAATGTCAAAGATGTTCAGTGGGTTGGCAGGGGCTCAGGGTGGTTCATTTACCAATGGTGACATTGATGGAACCAGGGGGTTAGACCAGACTCTATGGTTAATCTAGCAGCAGCGACTTCATTCAGTGATGGTAGTGTTGTTGGTGTGAGTGGTCCATAAGCCACACAATGCACGTGTGCAGTGGGAGGAAAATAGATGTAAGCATAGCCCTGTAGATGAGCTACGAACTGAGTTGGCACAGATTAAAGCGCAGCTAGATCGTTTGACTCAGAGTACTAACATTTCAGGTTCTCAGAAGACAAGGGTTGGTAAGGTGACCGGTAGTTGCCACTACTGTGGCCGAAAGGGGCATTTTGTTGCCAGATGCTTTAAGAAGCTGAGGGCATTTTCTCTCGCAAGGGGCCGCTTCCTGTCCCTTACAGCATACCCCTTTCTCATAACTGATTCACCCAGTCCCGAGATTCTCGGGAGTCTCCTTAAGCCAAAAACATAGTTCTAAAAATTACTACTCAATACAAGTAAACATCCGAGTCAAATTCTGCACGTGGTTTTACACCGCAATCAGTTCGCTGCAAGGTTCGCGAAAACAGTTTTCTTCATATGATTCTAACATCTCGTAATTACCGATGCTAATATTAGAAAACTCACGAATTCTTCGCATTCATATTTAATTGTTGGTTTGAAGAAATTGGAGCAAAGAAATAAAAAGAAATCACGAGATGGGCACGGATTCGGAAGGGGGTGGGGTAAGATATTCGAAAATGGGTATCATCCAGTCCCTAGCATTTGTGAAGATGAATTAGGATCGTAAAGGGTGTTGATATTCATATTTCAAGAAGCGACCGGTTATGCCATTGGAAAATCGGGTGAATGCAATGGGTAATTTAAACGAGGTAATGCTCTCCCAATTTAATTCATCTGCAATTAAAAATAATAAGGCTCTAAAGTTATTGTCTTAATAAACGAAAGGGAAAATTATGGTGTGAATACATTACCAAAGTTCACTATTGTGCAACACATAGCCATCTTTGTTTTAAAGTTCTGGGAAATTGACACATGGAAAAATCTATCATGGAAAAAATATATTTTATGGTTGGTGGTCATATAATAAAATCAAGTTGGCTGAGAGTTAAAACAAAAACCTTGCAAATAGATTGCTGTGAAAGATAAAACATGATTAGAGTTGATAAATGGGCTTGTTTATTTAAGCCAGGTGCATGTAAGAAATGGAATAAACAAAAATACATTGCACACAGCAAAGTTGGGGGAGAAAACCACCACCACAACATGAAAAGGTTGTATATTTAAATAAACTACAACAAGACAGGAAAACAGTGGAGGGTGGGATAGGAAAATCAACATTGTGTGTGCAAGGAACAGAGTCACAACAGGAAGTGATTACCATCCCTATCGGCTAAGCAATTAGTTAAGTCATGTGACCTCCACGCAGGGCGGTAAGATGTTGGCCAATAGATCACATGAGCATCAAACAAGTATAGAGAGAGAGAAAGCCAAACATTACGACATTAACAATCGCTATGTCTCCCAACTATATTAAAAGACAGAAATAAGAAACCGGCTTAGCAATATGAATGTAAACACATGAACACCTCCATAAAAACTATTTAATTATGAGCATATTGAATCTGCATTTCTTAACAACTTGATGACCAATCATGCACACATATAATATCATGCTATTCTAATTTACTAATATTAATATCTATGCTTTGTGTGTAATACATAGAACATGGAAATGGCATCTCTTTTCCACTGAAGTGTTTTGGTCAACCTATTGATACAATTCTCACATAATTAGTATTTACAGTCATGGGGCATTTCTATCAAAAATACATCCTTCAACAAATTCATGTAGGTTCTCTGCAGAGTCACATTATTCAGAAGCCGAATGTGACAAGGCTTCCTGTCGTCCCCGCACGAAAAGCATAGATGAATAGGTCTCAATATGGACAAGGTTATCTTCATTGGAGTCTGAAATTCTGAAGCATGGACACAAACAAATGAATACTATTTAATAAAATAAAAACCGAGTCATTTTTTAATTATGAATTGTGACTCAGTAAGGACGAATAGCTTTGTTCAAGCAGTTTTTGTGACCAACACTTCAAAAAAGACTTTAATTTATGAGAGAGCATGCCAGAGACCCAGAACCAGACCAGTGGACTCCAAGTGACAGGACAGTAAACATGAATGACCATGTGAACCCTAGTGTGTATACAGCATATGTAAATGCCGTAGAAATCACTGAAAAATGCATCACTACCATTTCTCCCTCCCTACCCGCTC